>NSDO01000259.1:160756-172303 GCA_002286825.1 Lagenidium giganteum
AACGCCAGCTTTATCTTCACACATGATCGCAACCGCGAGCAGGGCGTTGTCTTCCTCTTCACACATGGTAGCAACCGCGAGCAGAGCTTTGTCTTTTCGGGCGTCGTCTTCCTTGTCACACAATGCCGCAACAGCGAGCAGACCGTTGTCTTCTTCCCTTATCGCGGCCATTCTTCCGCACACAGAGCGTCGTCTTTCAGCGTTGTCTTCTGCCAGCAGTACACTTGCGGTCAACACCAAGGGAACATATTACAAGAGTTAGACGCGGAACTTTGAGCATCGGAAATTTGTAGCACACCCATCCTAACGTACCTGCTACCAGCGGGGCCTAGGGAGATCTCGAGGGGGCGCAATGGGCGCTCCGTTGGCACCAATTCGTCTGCTCCGACACGCTTCTTCGCCAACCCCACCATGCGATSAACGGAAGTCGCTGTCCGGTTTTGTCCAACAGGTGGGATTTGTGCATGCTGTGGAACCAAATTTTCAAATGATGACGCTGTATTTTACGTGTTGTATCCATTGGGAACAGAAACCTACCAAGTATTTTCAACAAAACCTGACATGTGCGGTCAAAACTGATTGATTGCAGACTCACGACGGCAACCATTGGCTAAATATCCTCAGCATGGTTAGGGTTGATTYTAAARCTTGGAAGATGGATGGGTGGTTGTGGTTATCAAAACACGGTTGAAGAAGYTCTTAAACACTGCAAAAACGCGTGATCTGATTCCARCATCTACCGTCAAATGCAAAACCCCGCAAATTGCAGGGTTTTAGGGCCAAGTGACCGCGAAAGGGTTAAGGCGCTTGGTGGGTTAACCGGCCCATCCGGGTCGGATCTAATCTATTTCTAAAGGGTACCGCCACGAGGGAAAAACCTCATCTGAGGGAAAAACCCTGGGCAAGGTGAGTACCGTCGTGTACACACTGCTTATTGTGTCTCCACTGAGCCAGCGCTCCAGGGACGAACACTCAGCCAGAATGTGTGTCACAACAAGTTTGCACTGCCACCGAGCAGCAGATGTGGCTCGTGTATGGACAGGCATGCAGGAACGGCACCCAACTGCAGAGCAACCGCACAGCCTGGAGACTGGACAAGCACGCACGCGAGCTGAGATCGCGGTCACCTTTTCTGCGCACTCGCGCACTCGCCGAGGGCGCATTGCTGACACAGTGGGTTGGCTTGTCGAGCCAAGCTGCCACAATCCAGGCACTGCGGATGCCTTTGGCACGTGCTTCAGCCATCTGGTCACTGCTACTGGAGTCCCAAGCTGCCCTGCGCGTTGGCCACGCCAATGCGCCGTTTACTCATCCACCACCATGGAGCATGTGCATCTCGCAAACATACCGGTATCATACCGGTACTAGCCAATGCAGCAAATCGTAGATCACCTGTGAATTCCTATGATGTCCGCCCACACGCACGTGTGTTGTCCACATCACACTTCGACCACCCCTCTCTGTCCTCGCCTTCGCTGCCGCTTGTGCTGCAGCCACGCTGCCCATCGAGCGCCATCCCCTGCTTGCTTCCTGCGCTCCCACCCACCTTCCTACTCAGTACGATAGTAGACATGGCTGCTCCGTGTTTCTGTCGCAGTCACTTCAAGTCAACAGTCGCGCGCCAATCAGCAGATGAATGGGTGGGTCGTACCGGGTAAGATCGGAATAGTACCCCCTACAGTGACGTTCCATCAATTTCAAAGGAAACCTCAATAGTGCGCCCTAAAGAGGCTTCTATTGAAGGGTTTTACAGTGCGTCTGCAGTGACGTCCCTTCAAGTGCTGAGTTGAAGAGCGGGATCCAAGGACAACCACGAGGCTGGGCGAGTGGAGGACATGGCGCTGTGGAAGTGATCGAAGGCACGCGGATGCAATTGCTTCGACGGAAACCAGTTGATTGAGTACGACGGGAACGATGGCGACGATGAGCGATGCGTTTGCGGGCCTCTGGCGCTCGCTGGACTCGATGTGCATCGTCACACAGAGCAAAYTGCTGGGCAAGCTGGCGCATCAGCACGAGCGGCTGCTGTCGTGTGAGCACCAGCTCCACCTCGCCACGCAGCAACATGCCGTTGTGAGGAAGCAGCACGCCTTGGACCATGCCAAGTGGGAGCACGAGAGCGAGGAACTGCGGCTCCAGATCAAGCGGCTCCAGACGCGACTGCAGCACGACAAGCACGAACGCAACGAAGAGAAAGAGTGGATCGCGGGATTATGGCCCRACGGAGTGTTGCTGCCGACGCTGCTTCGGCCGTATGCAGTGCCAGAAACCACGGATGCGTCGAGCCCGGAGGAGCCACCGCAGGGCGATGGCGCTGGTCGCAAACGGGAGGAAACCAAGCAAATAGAGGCGTTGATGCGACGTCGCCTTGCGAAGGAGAAAGTGCTGCATCAGCTGGATGAAGCGAGTCAATGGAAAATGATAGTGATGCCGTTGCCAGACCAAGTGCCACCGCCAGAAGAAGAGACACAAGATGGAGAGAGCCACGCTGAAGACAACGCGGCAGAAGATATTCCAGCCACGAATCCACCACCGCGTGCGTGGCAGGTGTACTACCTCAACAAGATCACAGGAGAAAGCGTGTTGAATGCACCATCCATCATGTTTTATGAGCCACCGGCACATTGGGATTGGAACCGGATGGACTGGAAAGATAGCTACGGGTTACAGCACTTTTACGCTCCGGACGATGAGGACGATAGCAAACCACATCAACGAGCGAGAAATGCAACTGCAAGTGATGACGACGGAAGTGATGAAGACGATAAGGACGACAGCGATGACGACGAAAACGATGAAGCAGAGCCGGAACCTATCGATCCTGTTGCTGCGCGAGCTGAACTAACTCAAGCAATGGAGAAGACAAAAGAGATAGCGAATGAACTGGAAAAGTGCCGCACCGAAGAACGTGCTCTTGCTCTACAATTACTTAATGCTACTCGCGATAGCTTTGAGCGCGAAAAGGAAGAAATTGCCACGTTAGACGAAGCTGTCAAGGACGCCGAACGACAGCGCCGCAAGGAAAAGAAGCAGCAAGAAGAATCTGCCAAGGCTACGGCCCAGGCTCAAGCAAGGAAAGCAGCTGGAAGCTCAAGTGTACAATTAAAATATGGCCGTGACTCGGTCGCAAAGAAGAACCTTACGCTGACGAAAGATGATGAGCTACTTGAGAGGGAGCTGGAAGAATTTGCGGTGGAGCAGCGCCGTGATCGGTTCTACTTAACAATGCCCCTCTCGACTTCTGCGCGAGTAAGGGTTCATCGGCAATGGGACCCCGAGTACGTGCACATGAAGCATATGGAGGAGATCACAGCGCGACTTGAGCAGATAGAATTTGATCTACTAGAAAAGAGCTCAATCCGAATGGAAGAAGCTCACATGAAAAGCGAAGAAATGGTCGGGCTATGTGCGCAGATCCGTACAGCCCAAATTGCTCTGAAAGAAGAAATCGCCGCTCTTGAACAGGAAATCACTGAGCGTGAGGTGCCGATCCCCACGCCAGCCAATATAGAGCGACCAAGTGAAGCAGACTTGCTTCTGGCTGCAGAAAAGCTCAGCCCACGGAGCGGTGGGGAGAAGAGCTCAAATGACGACGATGATAATAAGCCATATGTTCCGCATATCTCTGCTGAAGATGGGGTTGTCTCTGCTAATGAAGTGGCTGACATTATGGCTGAAGAAGCAGAGTTGCAGCGCCTCCGACGGTGCGTCGAAGCTGAGACCATTTGGCTTGAGTGGGAGCAATGCGAAAAGGAGCGAATGGATGCGCTTGCTGCGGTGAAAGGACGACGTGACCGAGCAGACACTCATTTCCGCCATTTCGAAGTTGACTTAGCGCTGTACGACACCAATGCAGTTTTCTTCGAGAAGATCAAGATTTTCGAGAAGCAACAAAACGATCGATTATGGCGCATCCAGGCGGATAGTCAAGTAGAACGTGCACGGTTCATGATTGAACGAGCGATGCGAGAGGAGTCAGTGCTGGAGATGGAACTGGCGCTTGGAGTTCTTCAAGATCGATATGAATTAGCGCAACGACTGCCTATCCAGGCGTTGAACGTTGTGGAGCGGTGTGAGCTGGAGAAAGAATCAGCCGAACAATGTCTAGCTATCGAGAATGAAATCACACGCATGCAGAAGCGCTATAGCAAGGAGATCGAAGCCCGTGGCTTATTGATCACACTTGAGCAACGTTGGCTCGGGTATGCCACGAGCAAGCTTGAGGAAGAACAGAAGTTGATGGAGGAGAAACAATTGCTGTGGGATCTCAACTACACATTGGAAGAAGAGATACAAGCATCACGCCAGACCATCGAGAGAATCTACATCGCGTTGCAGACTCCACAAATTGACGAGAATGGGAATGAAGTTCAATCACCAAACCACGTGCTTCAAGAAGAAGCTGCAGCTGTGTTCGAAGCAAAAGTCAAAGCAATGGAGCACACCCGTGAATTTCTGTTGTTGTGCTACGAACGCGAGGGGCGTTGGCGCTTACTAGCGCCAGTGCCTCTGATCAAGGACACGAGCTCAGACGAATGGATGACTACCCATCAGCGCGAGCGTCACGAAGAATTGCTTTCAGCAATTCAATTGGCACATGAGGATGAATGTCGAGGTCTTCGTCGCGAACTGAAGCTTCTCAACCGCGTCAAAAGCGTGCTACAAAGCCAGGTGGATTCGCTCACAGAGAAGGTGGAGAGACTGCAACGCGAATACCAAGATAGCAGTGATGCGGTGCGCGTGGACACTGAACATGTAATCGTAGCGTTACGTGCCCAAATCGCTGACAAGGAGCGCGAAATGAATAGTGCGCAGGCGAAGGCAGCAAGCGAACGAGCACGTCTGTCTGCACAACATGACCGAGTACGTCAGGATCTGGAGCGACGGCTGATGGCGTTTGAAGAGCTCACTCAGAAACAGCGCCATTGGTTGACTTCGGTCAAACGCGAGCTGCTGGCTCAGCGTGTTGCCAACGAAGAGCTACTTCGCGGATACCAAGCCATCGAAAAGCGTCGCGCCACTGAGATTAATGACCAAAAGTTTCGGATTGGTGCTCAGATCACCCGCATTAACAACATCGAAATGTGGAACTTGTCGCTGAAGCTACAGGCCAAAGAAGCACATGTGGAGCGGATACAGATACAGAAGAAAATGGCTCAGCAAGTGCGTGAGCACAAAGAGCTGCAGCGCCTATTGCGACGCGAGAATTGGAAGCAACGTGTGGCTGTACAAGCTATTCTCACCGACGTCGACTTGCTATTTGGTTTCTTTGCAGATGGCATTGAAATCCTCGCTGGAGCGACTCCAACAACCAACGACGCGTTGCGTCGCAACGGGGGCATTGAAGTTGTGGCCATGCTGGCTCAACACTGCTGTCAGCCTCGCGTGCGCGCGATCTGTACTAGAGCATTAGGGCAGATTGCGTGGAATGCCAACGTGACTCAGCGAGCGCTGGGATGGAAAGCTAAGCACATGTGGCTCTCATGGATGCAGACGCAGTCTAAGCGCGTCGAAGATATCCTAATCGCACGGCAGCAACAATTTGATGACGTTGCTTCGGCGGTGGGCACAGAAATGAACTGGTTGGCTGATACAAGTGACGCTGGTGGAGCTGGGGAAGTGGATAACTATGTTCAAAGCCGCGCCAAGCCCTTACCAGATTCACAACCGCATCGCAAGGTTCACTTTCTCAAGACATGGAATCAGTATGAAGATCTGGTACGACCAAACATGAACGCTGAGAACCAAGAGTATATGGGTCTTGCTCCAGGTGTGCTAAAGACCTTGATCGATCTCTGTGAGCAGAAGCAGATTAAGAACGATGAAGATGATGCTGTTGTCCTCAAACAAATCCAGCGAAATGCATTGTTGTCACTTGCTATCATTGTGCTCAACTCGCGAAACACATCGATCATAGGGCGATTGGAGAACAGCATCCCCTTGCTCGTGCAGCTCATGGAACCGCAAGTACCACCCGAGGATCCGCATGTCGTACGCCACGCAATTCAGGCGCTCAGTAACTTGGCACACCGCAACACGATGAACCAGCAAATGATTCTCGAACGCAACGCAGTTCCCGTTCTGCTTGGATACTGCAACACCCACAGTGATGTTGATCTGATCTGGGCTGCCACGCAATGCCTCGCAAACCTATCATACGAGAACGCGGCGGTTTGTGTGGCTGTGTTCGACTCCGAAGGCATCGGCGTACTCACCAGATTGTGCCACTCGTATCGAATCCACGATGTTGTTGAGCTTGAGTTGTACGAAGAGATCCAGACTTGTGCTGCAGAAGTTATTTCGAACGTGGTTGCACTCGTGGATGAACAGCCATCAGCTCTACATCGCGATGTAGCAACAGCCGTCTTGGAAGCCGAAGTCAGTGAAACGCACCAAGATGTGAGCGGTGTCAGCGCGTTCGTGCTCATGTGTGCATCGTGCAATCGCACTGTTGCGTTTCATGGTGCACTCGTGCTGGGCAACATTGCGCAGCATGACGAGATTCGAGGTGTGATCGGTCAGGTTGGCGGCATTGACGCACTGTTCTTACTGCTGGATCAACCTCTGGGTGACCGCGAAATGGCTGTGCAGGTGACGTGGTCGCTTGCAAACCTCACATGGAACCGGGACAATCAGTATCGTATTGCTCGCTACCTTGACAAACTCTATGAATTGTGCGCGTTGCGCGTGCGACCGTCACGGCGGTGGCAACAAGCACGACTTAATCGAGATGATAACAACAACGATCGGGAGGACACAGTACCAAGTTCTACCGACGAAGATATTGACAGTGCGGCGATGGTTGACGGCATCCGCGAGCATGCTTTGTGCATCGTCGCCAACTCTCTCTTCTACAATGACGCGAATCGACAGCTACTGGCGTCCGAAGCCCGATGGCTTGAGCTACTGAGAGATAGCTGCTGGAGAGAAGAAGGAACAGCACTGGAACACGCAGCACGCGCGTATTGTGCGCTTCCCTACAGCGACGTCGTGGCTCTCGCAATGGGTCAGGAGCTTGTTGGAGCGCGAAATGGTCTTCAAGTGTTCATACGGTTATGTGCATATGCGTCCAACTCCGTCGTTCAAAAGCATGGGCTGTATGGTTTGATAAATTTGTGTTTGCATGACGCCAACAAGACCAAGTTGCTAGATGTACCGAAAGCTGTTGAGACGCTTGTCAACCTCACTGGTAGCACCCAGCGTGAGCTAAGCGACGCAGCGCTCGAAGTTTTAGACCTTCTCGCCGACATTCGACATGGTAAACAGCATGGGCATGCCACAAACGGTTATTCAGCGGCATCATTAAGCGCACTAGCTGTCAACGACATGAAAAAACTGATATCGTTGTTGTCCGAGACCAGCAATCCAGCACTGATAGCCTTGGCTAGTGACGCGATTGCCGACGAGACATGGAAGCGACCAAGCGCCAAAGTGAAAGTTAGAAACGAGCATGGGCTCGAAAAGCTCTTGGAATTAGCGATCACGCTACTAGACACAAAAGCTGTGGTGTCATGCTTGTGGGCAATACGCAACACCATCGCCGAAAATCCCAGAAACCAAGATTTTGTGGGCGCTGTTGATGGTATCAAGGATATGATTGCACTATACGACCGTCGCAAATCTGATGAGGACGTCGTGGAAGCCATTCTGGCCGTTTTGGTGGCGCTTGTGCTCAAGCATCCTCGTAATAGCCAAGAATTGGTGCAATTTGGTTTGGATATGCTGCTTTCCATCGCTGAATCCAGTGAAACAGGTGAAGATGAAAGGGAGCGCAATGATCCCGCCAGTGGGCTTTTACCACCCATCCAGAAACGGACCCATGATCACAGCCATCGCAAACCTCACCAAGACTCGATTTCGTCAACATCAGCGCATACACAGGCCAAGAGCCTGGACAATCGTGCAATTGCTCGTGAGGTGCTTCAGCTCATTGCCCCATATAATGGTATCCCCGGCATCGATAGCACCGCTGGATCACCAGACAAACGGAAATTGCACAAGCATCGAAATGTAAACAAAGTCGACTCACCGACTAAGTTCCAGATTGCATCCAACAACTAGCAAAGATGCATGATCAATCACAATGTCGTCGATAGTCATTTTCGCAAGCAGAACAGAACATGGATGGTGCGCTTATGCCTCCGTAAGCACTAAGAGGCCGTTATCAGCGCGCTGCACTGATTCGCCAAGTCTGTTGTTGTTGGGTGCCCTTCCATTTCGCTGTTGTCGCTCTGTGGCCGCGTTAATTTTGAGAGCTTCCAAAGCCTTTGACACTCAGTATCCACAGGAAGCATGAAGGAAGCGCGTTGTCGTCACTGCCGTTGTGATGTTGGGACGGGAAATGATGAAGGTATTCGGCGCTGTTCGCTGTCGTAATCAAGGATCGAGCTTTGTTTGGCCAGCGGAAGAGACTGGCGTTAAAGGAGTACGGACTGTAGCGGCCGGATGCGGCGACCACCATCGATGTGGCACCAGGGCAACCACCAGCGTGGAATGCGAGGCGGCACAAGCTTGACCTCGGCAGCCTATGGTGCGTCCAGAGCCTCAACCTGACCCCAAATACCCACCAAAGGCGTCGTGAACGTTCGTTAGCGGTACTGGCGTTCCATTAAGGACACGAGCTATGATGGTGCTTCCACTGCATCACCACAAAATCTTTCTTAGACTCTGCGTTCTGGCTTCGTCACTTGCCATCTCGAAAACTTCGCGAAGTGCGAGTGCAGTTGACTCCCCGTGTGTGCCTTCGTTCGTTTCCACTTTTCCACCCTCCATTCGCATGTATATCCAACATGAACGTCGGACGTTCGGCAATCCATACTGCGTTTGGCGCTAATAATTGAGAAAGTAGCCACAAACAACCCAGGGCCATTGTGTCAGCGAATCTGTCGTTATCATCGCTTCACAGAGTGGTGTGTCGTATGCTCGGATAGTTAGAAACAGATTGACCAGTTCGTGCACGTGATTGGGTATGCTGGAGATGTTAGTGGATTGAATCCTGAGCCTTCTGAGCTCCCACAACTCCCAGGAAACATTTGGCGGTGATGTGAGTGGCATGTTATCCAGGATAATTGCATACAGGAAAACATTCAAGGAACCGAACTCGATTGTCGTAATTGGGTTGCTATGGAAGGTCACGATCAAAAGATTCGGCATAGCAGCCACCATGCGTGGGATTTTGTTGAGTTGGCAGCTGTCAAAAGTGACGTACTTCGGATGGATCCATGCTTGATCACTGAGCTGTCCGATGAATCGTTGGCGTTGACGTCCGCGAAGTAGATCCATTTAATTGAAGTGGACAATCGGTCTACCATGACGTTTTCGAATTGATGGATGTTCTGCGGCAATTCAATCCCACGACTATTGTGAAGTGAAGTTTACCAATGAGAAATGGATCAAGCGCTCAAGTTCCTTCTCGCTACCGATGCAGTCGCAATCAACCAGCCGACCAACGCAAGTTAGTGACGGTCGGAACCATGGGTCGATCAATGCAGCCAACGTTACCAGAGTCAGTTCGGAGGAAGACACCACTGGCAGTGATCGAAATGAAAAGGATGATCACTCGGTAGACGGCCATGAGAAACAGGTACTTATTTGTGGCGACTATGACCCATGGACGAGGTGCACCGGAATTCTGATTGTCTGGAGCATCATGCTAAAACTTGGTGACGGGCGTTACCGTCAACACCTGATTCAACATAGTTGGCAACGGCATCGTCGATGAACGCTTTGGTTGTCGTTGTGTGTAACTCAGGATGCTTGGCATCTTGTGATAAATGTGCTCCGATGTGATGAATGGGAGCACACTCAGCTCCACGAAACAACCAGTACTTGCCGCAACTGACGGTCATTTGATTCCCATAGTAACCCGAACGTGTCTGGTAAATTCAAACCTCGGCGCAAATACGGTTTCCAGAATGGCCTGAACATCGCAAGTGGAATGACGATTCCCCACGTGAAGTCCAGAGCCATGTCAGCCAGTACGCAGTACAGTCGATGCTGGAGATGATTGGCAGAAGAGCGACCAAACCAGTTGTGAGTTAATGGACTGGATAGCACGCTGACGAAAACCATGACATCATAAACCTGGTTGATGGTGAGGCTGCTTGATGTGTTTGCTAAAGCGATAGCCTTGAATGGTTTTCTGCACCAGCTCCACTGACTCAGCTAATAACATGATCTGGTCGTAATAGGCACCACGAAATGAAGTGACATCCAACGAGCCGTCAACCACACAATCCATTTAGACCACCATATCTCATCACGTTTGGAGCGCGGAGCATTGTACTGTCAGTGACTTTGCCTGCTTCCTGCGAGTCTGTTCCAAATTCAAGCCGACGTCGTGCCGGGGAATGCACGATGATGCTTGCGCTGCCATACATGAACGGCAGCTGATGAGCATAGCCGACACCGACAATCTGATGATGCTGCATCATAAACAGCGCTGGTTTCGCTAATAGGTAGTGGTTATAGGTAAAGAAATCCAGCAGTGAGTCATTGTCGGCAACGGGCAAGTAGATGTGGGCTTGTCCGACCAAAACGAATGCGCGGGCAGTCTGGAAAAGCAACATCATGATCCACATCACGATGTATCCCGTGTACGACACCACGACTTGTGCTTGCGCACGTGGTGTTGAACGCGTGTGGCTAATCATCATTGTCATCCTCGGATCGTCCTGTGCGTGCTTCTGTGACTGAAGCTGGGTTTCCTCGCAATGCATGAGGCAGAGAAGACGCCTCATTTCACGCTTTGGAGACGAGTCTTCAAACGGACAGTATCGTTGCCGAAATAGCGTCGTACCCATGGTGTACTATCGCACCCGTGATCGTGCATGCCTGGTCACCGACGACATCGCATTCTGACCGTGCGTCCCTCAGAGTGCGCGGACACCAACTTCCTGAAGGCAAGGCAAAACGGTGGCTCATATCTGGGCTTGCAATCACACGAAGCCACATTGTCGGCACACACACGCCAATGCCTTCACGGCTGAGCCGTCGCAGGGACGACGCGACGCTAGACTTACAACTTGGATCATCATCACGAGTTACTCTGCATATTCTCCGCGCGGTCGCATCTTTCTCTTTTCTAAACTTGTTCTCTACACGTGCCAGCAACAAAAACCTTTCAAGTAAGGTTTTGTAATCGGCCGCTTCGCACATACATGTAGCCATTCAAATACACACTCAACTGCTGCACAAAGCCAATCCCAACGTCTAAATCCATGGATCAATTCATATGATGTCCTATCACTACTGATTCTGGTTGCACGCTCGCATCTTAGTGTAGGTTCGTCGACACCTACGCGCCTGCGCGGCTGCTCGCGAATCGGGTTGTCTAGTTTAGGTGCTAGGCGGTCGCTGTTGCCGTCGCTATTGCTGTTGCTGTTGCTGTTGCGGTCGCTGGGTCACATGCCGCACACCACGGCTACACTCACCACATCGTACCGACGAGCGCCGCGGCAGACATCAGCGCCAGCAACCACGAAGCGCGGGCGGCGGACGCCGTGGACACTGCCGCAGATGTAGACGACTCGACGACCGCCACGGTGG
>NSDO01000260.1:0-89114 GCA_002286825.1 Lagenidium giganteum
GTCAGCAACCGTTTTTGTGCTCTGCGTGCATCGAGTGTGATCAACGCGATCACACAACTTTGAGGGCCTAATCCTCCCACAATTGTGCCAATTATCCCTCTCGGTCCCTCGAAGCTGGGAGAATGGCAATCAAGGTGTCCGCTTTGAAAAACAGGAACCATAATTGCACCATTATTGCACTGCAGCATCCATAATTGTTCCCCCTTCGGCAAACATTGGGTGTAGCCAGAGTCACATTCGTGTCACCTTCGCACTTGTGCTTGGGCCGACGAACGAAGAAAGCGGCCGAGCAGTCACCGACCCAGATAGGAGCGTCCGCGCGGAAGGATTGCGACGACACAGCGAGAGCCCCATGACGCTGAATACCGACGTGCTCGACAGCACGGCGGCAGACACTGGTGCGTGTGCGAGCCGGACTGAAGAGGAGGAAGAAGATGATGCGTGGGCGCTGGAACTCGAAGAAGAGCTCGACCTCGGTGGTGCGTCATGAATAATCGTTCGTGCAGCATGCTACAAACGACATCGGGTTGATATACGCATCGCATACCGCGATGGTTGTAGGAATCAGCAAGGATGAGCCACCTGCAATTCCCGGAGCATCCACAAAAGTTTCGACGCACTCTCTGGCGGGAGATCTGCCGCAGGAAGTTCTCATCAACATTATGAGCTTTGGGCAAGTTGGACGCGTTTCGAAAGCGTGGAGCCTGGCTATGAGCACGTGTAAGACATCGTGTTCCTGATCGCGTGGTGATTCGTGTTGACGGGAGTTGTTGGCGGTGTGTTAAAGTGGCGAGACGGAAGTTCTCCACTCGTCTCACAGATATTTTGCGCGAGGAAACAGACGACGCGCTGGCTGTCGCGCAGGAGGTCGAGAATGCTCTGTTTGATCTACATGGGCAACCGTACGTGGCGTGTGTGGCGTATTGTCGTTGATCGGTGCGGTTGAGCGCTAAACAAACCTGCCAACGACTGCTTGCAGCTATACGTTACCGAAGGCTTATGGCCAGAAAGCGCGACAGCTCTTGTTTAACCTGAAAGACTCGCGCAACGCACTACTGCGTGATCGATTACTCTCTGGGGAGCTGACAGCACATGCGCTCGTTCGCATGAGCGCAACCGATATGGCCAATCCACAGTTGGTGCGGCAACGCAAAGAGTGGATCAAGAAGCGGACGCACGAAGTAATGCGGGAATCCCAGGAGCTGAGTGGGTTCACCGAGTCCGACATGTTCGAGTGCCGCAGCTGTGGAAGCTCGCGCACTCGCTACCGCCAATGGCGACGCAAAGCGATCGTCGATCGTGTTCGCATCATCATCATTTGCTTGAGATGCCCATATCGGTGGGAGCTGTGAGAAATTTTTGCCAACTACACAACTTTCTTTCTGGTGTTCTCTGCTGTGTCTTTCGATTAAACCTTGAATTCGAGGTTTTGGAGAGTATTCCTTCAATGTGCTTCTTGTCGGATCGCGGACCTCATCAAGGAGCTCACCAGCCAAAGGGCACATGCCGATGACCGTGCGTGCACTCGTGTTGTTGGGGCTCCTGTTGGCAGGATGCATCACCACAGCCACTGCTGTAAATGGATATGCGATCCGCCACCATCGGTTCAACTTGCGTTCGTTCTTGCCTCAAAGCGTACGTGCAAACCATCACAATGATCACGCTGCGTGCTTACATTTGCTTCGTGGGACGCAGTTCATGTCGTGGCTAACATCTCGACCAAGCTCTGGGCATCGACGACTGTCAGCAGTACCAACACAGCTGGACAGCGATAGCGGATGCACAGGTTGGTGATGAGCTCAATGCACGACAGATGAGAAATTATGTGCTAACGCGACGTTCGCCTTCAGATGAATCGACGTACAACGAGTCCAGGGCGATCTACCTTGCGTACGTCACGTCAGTGTCTTACTGCCATGAAGAAAACATTATCAACTGGTCGTGCTCGCCGTGCGCACTTGTTCAACCACTCATCGACATCCGTGTCGTGGAAGACACGAAAGGCAACTTCCAGGGCATTGTCGGCTACAATAAGGACTCGAATGCAGTCATCATCGCTTTCCGCGGCAGCATGGACATCACCAATTGGATTGACAACATGACATTTCTGAAGACAAAGCCGTACTCAGACTTCCCGGACGTTGCAGTCCATCAAGGATTTTACTGGGCGTACAAGTCCGTCTCCGACCAAGTCGTGCCGGCAGCGAAAGCACTGCTTCAGAAGTATCCGAATGCAGAGTTGTGGACTACCGGGCACTCCTTGGGTGCTGCTGTGGCGGCACTTTGTGCGTTTGAACTTCATGTGATTGAGAAGATCGACGTGGATACACTGTACACGTTCGGTGAACCACGTGTCGGCAACTCCGAGTTCAGCACCCAGCTGATTCAGGCGGTGCCTCACTTGTTCCGAGTGACGCACTTTCGCGATATCGTCCCGCACTTGCCGCCCAAGTGGCTCGGATTTTACCATTCAACACGGGAGGTAAGAGATCAATCAGCATCCATACGATTCGCCGAAGGAAGCTGCGCCTTGTCACTTGACATAGGATTTCGTGCTTATACAGATCTTCTACGACGAGCTCTCGCAGAGCTATCAGGTGTGCAACCAAACAGAAGGAGAAGACCCAATGTGCTCGGATGTGTGCTCGCCGTTCGGATGTAGGAGTGTGCTGGATCACTTGATGTATCTGAATGTGACCATGAGTCACTTGATCTGCTAGTGCATCGAGTAGGGTGTTCAGTTGAGACCAGCATGTGTGCCATAATCCATTCATACATCAGATAGAAACCGAGCTGCTAGCGAGGTTTCGCAGGGCGATGTGTTTTTGGAGGCACTACGGCGGTGCTTGGAAACGACGCCGCGTTCGAGGCAGTAGCGGCGACCGCAGTCGCATTGTGCCCGAGCATGGTCGCTTCGAGTTATTTCCGCTCTGCGCCCGCAGGCGCGGCTGGCTGTGCAGTCACCCATTATTGCACGTGAGACGTCTCTCGGCAAAGCACAAGCGCAGCGCAAAGCTCACGGCGCTAAAGACCGAGCACTATGGGCAAATCACCCGGACTCAAGCTACAGGCATCAATAGTGCAAGACAACCTGCCCATCGAGGTATCACGGGGTGTTTACGTCGGCTCAATCCATGCGGCGTTCAACCTTGAAGGCTTGCAGGGGCGCAAGATCTCGCACGTGCTCAACCTCGCCGGCACGTACGCCACGTTTCCCGATGATTTCGTGTACCTCAGCGTCAGCATCCGTGACAAGGACTACTCGAATCTCTTAAGCTGCTTACCGCTGGCCATGCTGTTCATCGAATGCGGACTGCACGCTGGTGGCGTTCTCATTCACTGGTAAGTGTCAGTGTGTGTGCATCGTTGTCTGTGCTGTTGAACTGACCAGTGGTTGCCCTTTGTGTCATGGGCAGTGCTGGTGGTCGGTCTCGTTCTCCTGCTGTGGCAATGGCTTATCTGATGATCAAACAAAACATGTCGTTCGCCGCCGCGTGCGACCGCATGCGTACGTGCCGACCAGTGATGTCGCTGAATCCTGGCTTTGAGCTGCAGCTGCAGTGTCTGGAAAAGGCCAAGGGCGACGTCTTTCTCGCACATCAAATGCTGCTACAAGCCAAGCTTCTGGACATGGCACAGCAGCACATGGATGGCACGCTCGAAATGACGGTCGCAGCCCAAGAGAAGAAACGAAACAATGCTCGCACTGGAGAAGGCTCACAACCGCAGGCACTAGCAGCTGGTTGCGACGACCGAGGGATGTTGCACGGCAGAACGCCGAGTGGCTACTGCCTGTCGTTGCCCAACGGACCGAGCACGGCGGCAGACTTTATTCCCGCACTTCGGTCGATGGGGACCCTGTTCGGCTGCAAAGGCTGTGGCACCAACCTTTTTTGCTCGAGCGCTATCGTACGGCACTCACCAGATACATCCATCAGCAAACCTGTGTCGGAACCATTGGCGCGCAAGAACAAGCCTCCTGTTCGTTCCCATAGCGAAGGAGAAAAGGACAGCGACGATGGAATTGACGCACAATCGTTCCATTCAGGAACGGACGCTGTCGACACTCGAGCGCAGCCGAAAGAGTCGGTCGACCCATTGCCAGCAGCAGACGAGCTCAAGAAGCGCAAGCCGCTGCTTGCCAAACTGCGACTTCGACCTCGAAGTCCAGGAGTTGAAGGCGTGGCACGAGCGTCGGTAGGAACTCCGGAAGCCAAGAAGTGTGAGCAGTCTTCGGAATCTCGATCGTCACGAGGGATTCTCCGAGGTATCAACAAGGACAAACATCATCGTCCGCGAGAAGCCGGGGATCACGCTGGATCGAGTGACGAGCACCGCACGTCGGAAAGGTTTTGGCGGTCACTGACCAACTCGCTGAAGCCGTCCAAGCGCGCATCGCGTGAGGCCTCCGAAAGCATAGATCGAGAAAAGAAAGAAGGTCTGAAGAACCCGAAGCCCGATGGGCAATGGCCTCGCACGCACCTCGAAGGTGACGACCCGCACGGGCAGTTTATTCGTGAGAATACGGCACTATGGGAACAAAAAGTGAGGCAGATCCAGCGTAGCAACAGCGTCGAAGACGATCACCAGCGGTTTGTGACGCAACTGGAGGCGCTGCTTGCTGAAGATGCCAAAGCCCTGGATGCCATCGACTGCCACAGCTGGTTCCTCGAGCCACAGACATGGTTTATGAGTCAAGTGGTCAAAAGCACTGCGGGAAAGCTGCTGTGCCCAAGTGAATCGTGCAGATCTGAGCTGGGAGAGTGGCAGTGGAATGGATCAAGGTGAGTGATGCACATTACCACGTGCCATCGCGATTGGATGCAGCGACTGACACACGCTCTTGGTAACTAGGTGCCATTGTGGTGGGTCCATTGCTCCGGCATTCCTCATCAACAAGAGTGCAGTCAAGACTCTGGGCATGATGACGACGCAGCCACAGAAGCACAATCATGAAGCCGAACCACCATTGCCAGTCGAGGCATCGGCTCCAAGTGTACGCGTGTAGCACTGGCGACTTACGGTAGCAGTTCTGCTTCTCTTTTTTTTGAACGGTGCAGCAGCACAGATCTGGGCATCATCATCTTCTGATGACGCAGAGGCGTTCACATGCAATCTCATGTCGACACCGCACCGCTGTGGATAGTTGCGCTCGAGAAATCGTTTTGGCTGAGAAATGGAACTGCCATCTGAACACCCAGTCGCTGACTTCCTAGTCCATGTGTCATCGCTGAAGGAATCGCTTTTCATGTGGTGATTACATATTACTTTTGATTGCACGACTGCATAATATTGATCATCCGTATCACAACGGAGGCTGCTTTACGGATTCAAAAACACAATGACATTCAACCGCCACCGATAGCATGCACATCTCACGCGACCTCCAGGACTCCAGTCATCGCATCATCGGAGGACCAGTATTGTTGACGCTCCTGACAGGTAACTCCGAGCTTGGTGGCAGCCAAGCACACGTTGGGCAGGCCCCAGCCGTAGATGTTATTTGGATACTTCGCATACGACGTATTGCCACAGGTGCTGGGCACCAAAAAGGGTTTCGACATTTTCTGGTACGCGCTGGTTTTTAATGCCTCCAGTAGAGCATCCGGCTGATCCGACAGCCCAGGCCTTGAGCGCTGAGCACTGAGCAAGAGAGCGATGGCGCCAGCAACATGCGGTGTTGCCATCGATGTCCCAGTCAGTCGCGTGTAGGAATCGTCTTTAACACTCAATGCTGACCGAATAGCGGCGCCTGGAGCAACAAAGTCGGGCTTGATGATCGCTCGCTGCCTGGAATCCCCCGTGGTGCTGTCCACAAAACTCGGACCTTTGCCACTAGCACCCCAAAGCGTCTTGGTGCCGATCAATGCGCCGACTGCAAGCGTCAAGTCACTGCTCCCGGGAAAGTAGACGCTACCACACTGGAAGCCATTCGTGTTACCACTCGCGAAGACGCTGTGGACACCAGCAGCCTTCCACGTCCTCAGCACGTCGTCCAACCATTTCCAGTTGGCAAACTCGGGTGTGCTACGGTCGACACCGAACGAGTTGGTGATGACGTTGGCACCAAGTGAGCAGTTCCGGTCGTGGCCGTCGAACTTGGTAGGGCACAGAACCCACTGCGCCGCCAGCAGGAAGTCGCTCTTCTTTGCAGCTCCGTTCAAATCGAAGGCGCGCGCTGTAATCCACGTGGCATTGGGCGCCACACCGATGCCTCGCGAGCCAACGGCGGTACCCATTGTGTGCGTGCCATGGCCGACCTCGTCAGCGCTGTCGGGTGTGATCTGTGATGGGGTCGTGCCAGGCACAGCCCAAAAAGCGTAGTCGAAAGCGTAAGTGGCCGTGCCGTCTGGATGCCTTGTGGTGCCTACAGGAGTAAACGCAATATAATGTGAACACCTTGTTGCAACTGAAGAAAGGGGGACACTCTTCGCGGAGACTCACCCCGAAAATTATCGCGCAGCGCGTCATGAGAGTATCGCACCCCCGAGTCGATGCTTGCGACCACTACCCCTTGACCTGTTACTCCCGCACGCCACAACTGGGGTGCATGCAAGTCCGCCACGTTTCCCTGGGGCTGTGCATCACTTGAACGGGTACCCACTTTTTCTTCTTCGTCATACTCCATTTGATCTTGGAACCCGATCAAGCGCATGACGATGGCGTCCTCTTCTACGGTCGCCACACCTGGTAACCAGCGAATAACTTCCACTGCACTTGCCACCGTCGGAGTCAACTCTGATACCCTCACTACGATACTGTTTGATATCCAAAGAGGGGTTATGGTCATGCCATCCACTGCCATTGCACGCAAGTACTCGATCACCGGGCGCTGACCCTCCTTCACTCGATCGACTAAGGCTGCATGCACATGAGTGCGCAGATCTTGCTCGTCCACAGCAGAGATGCGCGAGAGTGCGGTCTCTATCGACACCAGCGAGTTAATATGTACGAGCCAAACGTGCGTGGCGTGCGCGAAGCGCACGAGCGAGACCAACACGAGCACGAGCCGCCAGCACATGATGACTCTACCCTTTCAGCATTGAAGCTGAAGATCGATCAGCGATGTGATTGGTTAGAATTGTTAGTGTCCCCCTTGATCATGATTGGCTAAAAGAAAGTGAAAGATGAGACGACTTCCCAAAACCGAAAACGCCCAACATGGCGATGGCTCAAGATGCAGAATGGCAGTACATGGACTCGCTCCGTCCCCCCATGTACGTGTGTGTGCGGCGCAACAATGGTGTGAAAACAGAGGAAGAAGTGGAGCCATTGGAGCTGGATGGTCGGCTGCACAAGCCGGAATGGGAACATGTGCCGTGGTCGAACGTGTTCGAGGATATCGAAGGCTCGGCGCGCCAACCCAAAGCTCACCCGAAGACTCACATGAAGATGATGTACGACGATGAATATCTGTACGTCGGCGCTGAGATGGTCGATGAGAAGATCTGGGGCACCTTCACCAAAATGAACTCGACCATGTACCATGAAAACGACATCGAGGTATTCCTGAACCCCGACGGCAGTCGCCACAACTATTAGTACGTCGTTCGTCATTTGCCATTTTCACCGTCATGATTGATGCGCATGCTGACATTATTGCCTGACTGGTTGTATCAGCGAGTTTGAAATGAATTGCCTCAACACGATCTGGGAACTCGTGCTCCGCAAGCCGTACAAGGACGGCTATGACATCATCAACCCGTACAACCTTCCAGGCACGAAGAGCGCAGTGTACGTCGACGGTGTCACCAACTCCCCCACGACAAAGTGCACCAAGTGGTCAGTGGAAGTCGCGTTCCGCTTGGATGATCTGGTCCAATTCGATCGGATGCGCCAGCGTCCTGCTGCCGCTGGAGATGTTTGGCGCGTCAACTTCTCGCGCGTCCATTACGAGCTCCATACTATCGTCAACAAATACACAAACGAACTGATGTACGAAAAAGTGCCAGATACCAAGGAAGACAACATCGTTTGGTCACCTACGGGCGTCATTGACATGCATCGGCCAGAGAAATGGGGATATGTGCTGTTCGCGTCCACACCCGACTTCGCCACGGGCGAACAAGAGCTGTCCCAAGCGCGAGAAAGCTTTCTTGATGCGCAGATTGCGATGGAGCGCATTCTGGACGGCATCTACTATCAACAGCGGGCATTCTTTCAGAAGCATCAACGGTATGCTATGGAACTAGCAGATCTCTATGGTAAGGACAGCTCCGGTGTTGTGCAGCTGCCGCTCGCCCCGTTGCTGCAGCAATACAACCTCGAGTTCCCGACGTTGAGGTGCCGTCCACCAGAGCTAGTGAGTCCAGCTAAGGAAGATCGTCGTCGGCGATCATACGCCCCCGAGCTGGATGTGGATGAAGAGATTATCGCACTCACTGCCCGCCGTAAGAGTATGATCGATAGCAAGCTGAAATGGCGATTCACGGCCACGATCAAGAGCGCCACGCAGGAATGGAACATCGAGCACGATGGCCGGTTGTGGTCATCGCACGAAGTATTGTAATCGCTGAGAAAACTACCGCGATCTATCAGGTCAGATTACCATCACAGCGAAACCAGAACAATATGACGATTTAAATGTGAAACTAGTGGCGTACACTCGATGGTTATCGTGTAGGGGATGAAGCCTTAACTTGCACCAGCTCACTTTCTTGCCGAAACATTGGTGCGCAATGTGAATAAGACTTTGGTGGCGACATACGCCCAGGCACATCATGTTCCATCATGATCTTCGGTAGTGGAACGAGAACGCTATCGCCACCGAGTTTCCTGCGCAAGGCAGTGTGTCAGTCATAAATATCTCCATCTCCGCCATCCCGGAGAAACGTACCCTCCGCCGCCATCTTGAAGTCCATCAATGTCCGGTCTATCTTGCAGAATCTCGTCAAATTCCGGTTGTAAACTACTTCCAAACTCAGGAATGCCATCGTCGTGATACGCCATTATTTTCTCGAACAGACAGTTGATGAGGTTCAATTGACTGGAGTTCGGATGTGAGGCAATAGATGATGACCATTACACAGACGGAGTGCCACCCCACGCACCGGTTGTTGGTTGCTTGCTCGCCGCCGAGCCCATTCGTTTTCCATCTGAGGGCACCCAGCATATAGTTGGTTTGTCAATAGGAATCCATGTGATAGAGATCCCAACCAATCTTAAGCCCAAACCTCCAACCGCATAGCCTGCAGCCGCTCGACTTCCTCGTGGAATCGCGTTCTCCGCATGGCTTGAACCTGATCAAACAAACCTTCGAACAACGATGGTGCAGGCGCAAATGGAGATACATGAGTAGACGGTGATGGCATGTTTTCCATGAGATGTTGCAGGTGGAATGAATTGTTGTTCTCGGGTGGCGGCACAGCAATATCTGGTGCGCTTGGCTCTTCAAACATCTGCCGAGGTTGTCCGTAGCCATGAGCGTTCATTGGAGATGGTGGTTGTCTTTGGGCGGAGAAGATGTCCGTGTTTGTTGTCTTCTGAGCCTGAGGCCTTGGTGGTGACGATTGTTTGGGCGACGGCGCCTTCTGTTTTGCGTCTATTGTCTGGGCTGGAACCTGGTTGGTCACGGCATTGCGCTCACGATCCTGTGAATATGCATATCGGTATCAGCATCACGATCTCCACCGCAACGTCACAATATCACTGGCGGGCATGTGCTGACCATTTGAACCCGTTCTGCTAGCTTCTCTTGCTGGCGGCGCAGCGCTTCCGCTTGTTTCGACTCGTTCTTCTGGCGGATCTGTTCTTGCAACTGTGCTGCGTAGTCACGCTGGTGCATCGTGCGCTCTTGGCGCTCCCATTCGGTCGTGCCGTTGAGCACATTCTCAATACTCTGTCGACCTCGCGTCGTCATCGACGTCACTTTCGAACCCTGAAGGGACACGACCGCCTGTCCAGTTTGGGTACGCTGGCGGATTTGTCATAAGGCATTTGTGCACTGTTCTCTCCTAGATTCCGCCACCGCAGAGGAGAAGAAGGAAAACGACGAAGATGCAGCGGATGCGCGTGCTGTCGCGCCTGGATGTCTCACCTCAGCGCCACTACAGCTCAGCGAAGCGATCACTTCAGCTGCCGATTGTGGCACTTGACGACCCAGACGCGACGGTGGTCGCGAAGAACTTGGCGAGCGCGTTCAAGGAGTTCGGCTTCTGCTACCTTACTGGTCACGGCATCTCCGAGACGCTGCAGCAGCGCACCATGCAGAGCGCACGCGCGTTCTGTGGACTGCCCAACGACGTCAAAGCATCGATTCCCATTGTGCAGAACGGCCAAGGCTTCACGCGCGGCTACATCGGCATTGGCAAGGAAAGCGGCAGCGACGACCACGTCGAAGTCAAAGAAGCGTTCTCGTACGGCTACGAGTGGCGAGAGAAGACCCCATCCAGTGCGTTCCAGAATGGCCTGCAAGGT
Organism: Lagenidium giganteum; assembly: GCA_002286825.1. Lineage (NCBI taxonomy): Eukaryota > Oomycota > Peronosporomycetes > Pythiales > Pythiaceae > Lagenidium > Lagenidium giganteum. Next base: position 10,417 of record NSDO01000260.1, read on the forward strand.
CACAACGTGTGGCCGCCTGCTAAGCACTGGGCGCCGGCGCATCGCGCCGCGATGAACGAGTTCTTCGGCGGTATGGTGGACGCGTCGTGGTCCGTGGCCACGGCGTTGGCGCACAGTCTGTACGGCGACAAGAACGCACTGGTGCGCCACTGCGCGGAGGGCGACACGATCTCCATCATGCGACTGTTCCACTACTTCCCGTACGAGCGCTTCGGGCAGCCAGTGCCCCAGGGCTTTGCGTGCATCGGGTCGAGTCCACACACGGACTGGGGCTTCCTCACGCTTATCCTGCAGGACGAGGTGGGCGGATTGCAGGTCTTGCATCGAGATGAATGGATCGACGTTCCATACATTCCAGGCACGCTCGTGGCCAATGCTGGCGACTACCTGTCACTCGTCACCAATGGCGAATGCGTCTCACCTGTACATCGCGTGATTGCGGACGAGCGTGAGCGCTACTCGATGGTTTTCTTCTATTATCCAGCCTTCGACGCGTCCATTCCAAGCGTCTTCAAGGAACGCCTCGGCATTGGCGCCCATCGTGGCACAGCGACCAACAAGTTTAACAATCTCTTGGATGGCACAGTCGCCGACGCCAATGCAGGGTTTGGCGAGTACATCCAGGCCAAGTGGGCAGGAGTGCAGCGTAGCTAAGCAGATGTCTATTGAACACGCATGGTGTTACCTAGATATGGCCATCATTGGCCGTACTTATGACTAGTTGGCGCCACCGGTAGCCTCACCTTCTTGCTCTTCGGCTTCCCACCGCTCTTTGACGTCTGGTCGCATCACGGCCTTGATGCCGTCCACGAGGTGCTTGTCCTTCTTCAGCTCGCTCTACAAGTGCTGCGTCAGGCACCACAGACCAACTTACACCACAGCATGCGTGAGAATAGTTGGCGACGCACCATGTAGCAATCGTGGTACGCTTTGTACTCGGCTTGGCAACCGATTTTTCCGTTCGCTTTGTGCTGAAGAAACACATCCTTGTACCACTGGTCAAAGCATTGATCGTAACTGGGGATGCACATACAGTCAGCGTCACATTGTATCGTTAACAGCGCAACCAGCCACATACACGGCGCCGCCTTACATGGCCTTCTTTTGCCAGCAACCTGGGTCATTTGCTTCCTCCGCCATTCCGACGAGCCTGTGAATACGAACGTTCAGATTTCGAGGGTCATGTTAACTGAACACCACGTATTATATTCAAGATATAATATATTTATTGACATCGAACTCGTGAGCTAGCGAATGTGTCTATCTATCTTTGCAAGAATCAATGGTATCGTACAGTATCTGCAGCGACACCACGCGAATAAATCAATCCGAAATGTTCGTGGCATGGGCGTCTGGATGTTCATATGCCTTAGACATGAGCAGTCTTGCTATCACTATCTCGTGGTTGGGCAGTAATGTTGTAGGCGGAGGAGATGTAGTCAAGACGTAGTCTCCTTTCCGAATTGCTGCAATCGTTTTAAGTATGTCTCCGTGCAGTGAAACAGTCCGATTCGGGAATCGCCTTATCCTGGCATATGCGTGTGGCGGAGTGTGGTGTTGGACTGCTTCCGCCCAAACACACCAGCACTATCGCCTCGATGCACATCATCATTAAAGGCGTTCTCCGTGTGCAGCGGCACCCGACAGTTGATGAATTGGCGTGGATGCACGTCGCCATCGTGCGGGAACCATCCACCAGCGAAGGTAAACTATAGTGCGTCCATTCAGCCATCTACTTCGTGGACCGACTGGACGGCTTCCCTGCGTTTGATTGTGTTGTTTATTGGTCTTCACCACGTCGGTCATCATTTTCTACCGCGTCATGCACAGCAACCTTATTTCCCTTGAAATCGCTGAACTGTACGCGACCGACAGGGAATGGCTTTTCGAGAGCGACCGCACCAGCACAATCAATGTCTCGCTCGTTCAAGACTTCATCGTCTCCGATAGCTTTCAAGCTGTCACACGACTAAAGGCAGCAATATTCTCCACACCTCCTGGTGGCGTTAATGCCAGTACGCCATGCATTTCGGTGGTTATGCACGATGCAGGCTCGTTGTACTCGTTTTATGATCAATTCGACTTGAGCAAAATGTCAGAGTGGTGCGTCACTTCGACGCCCTTATCGTCGAGACGATGTATGACGCAACCGTCCAGCAACACTTACTCGGTCATCATGCAATGCCGTTTGTCGGTATTGCTCAAGGCTTCCGCAAAAACCACACAGGATGGTGTACAAACAAGACAATTCTACTGTACCACCAAGCAACTGGCAGAACATTCCACCGAAGCGTTCACGCCCCGCGTGGTATTCACCAAAGCACATGGCGTCTTACAAAGCAGAAACTTTGCGTTGGACGCTCATCACGGAAATGCTGCATGCCAAGCCATCCATCAAAGGCAGCGCTTTGTGTTATTCAGTGACGGCACGAAAGTATCCTTCACGACTATGAGGTCCTGCATAGTGAAGACGGCGAACAATTCATCCTGAGTCCGTTCTCCAGCTTTGGTAGTATTGGGCAACGTACGATCTTCGTCTCCTCATGGCCCATCGATAACTGCTTGTACCGCCGAGGTGACTCGATCGGCTGGTTCGGAGCTGGGCAATCTATGTATCGAGCTCAGATCCCGGCACTCGCATTGCTAGCAAAACTGCAGCTCATTGGTATACTGCAGGTCGTTTGGTTTGTCAACTTCCGGTGTGCGCTGCCTCGCGCTTGTCACGCGTTGTTTGAGTTGACTCGGCTCGGCGCGTTTTTTCTCATTGTCGTGCAGCTGCTGCTGCTCTCATCCTATTATGAACACGACATCTTGTGCATTGATGTGTCGGCTGGGCACCTCAATGACGATGTTACAGTATTTGCAGGAAATTGGCCTAGCTGATATCGTGGTCGCTCAGTTGAACTATTCGTCGTACACCGTGGAAAATGGATTACTACCAAGACCGTGCCACGCCTGCAAACACCACGCGCTCATGGCAAGCTGAATCACCTGTTTTCGTAACTGTGCTATCTGCACTGCCAACGCTGGTAGACACTGTACGAAGCAATTAGCAAAGCGCTATCGGTTATGGAAGACTAGCGTTGCGGCATTGACAATCCCACGACTGACGACGTTCGAGCGGATTTGCTTGGATGGCTGCTTCATCCCGACGATGTGCATGACTGAACATTCATGGCGTCCGTCATGCTCGGGCGATACTGATCAGTGCACGCGGCTACACGATGATCAAGAACAGATTTCTGGTGCGAACCAAAGATCTGGGGATTGTATAGGTCGCCAGCCTGGCCGTTCAGCGCAACTCGTCTGTGGTCGTATGGACCCTGTTGCTCCGCGACAGCGGCATGATGTGCGTGACTGTCGCTCGTCGCGTCTTTCTCCGTGATTTTCGTGACGTCGGTCTCCAAACGTTGCCGTCCGTAAGTGCGACCAGTCAACTTATCAGCGATAAGCATCTATTGCGTGAACAGCGCTGTTTCGAGTGATGATGTGAATCAACACGACTGGAGAAAAAGTGCGAACCCAGTTTGTTGGTGCGTGGCTTCGCCAATTCTGCATGGTCCCCCCTACTGCGTGCCTGCCCCTATTTGCTGGATTCGGACGTCAGCTCACGTATCAACGTCTTGAAGAGCTTCTCAAGTTGAGACTGTGTTGAGAATCTCAATACGGTTCCGGTGTCGTTATCAAAGGGAGCAGCAAGCCTCCCCGGTAAACGTCAAAGCAGGAGGAGGATGCCGCAGAACCGTTCGAAGATGATACAACACGAAATTGAACGTGTGTTCCATACAGCTGTAGGTTTCTCGAATGTTGACGTTCTCGAGTTATCCAGCACTTGCACGAGCATCGCGTCGCACTTTCAGGCTCGTTCGTCGTAGTCGTAGAGCAAAAAGCGTGGTGTAGTGGCTGGCGCCTCAATTCGTTCACTTGCCGAGTACATTTCATCGATGACACGATGAGGAAGCTGGTAACAACGAGTCGTCAGTGACGACTGACACATGATGGTGGTGATGGCCAACAGAGGCCTGCTTGATTAACACTGTATCTTGAGCATCTCGCTTGGCAGCGGCACTGCAGAGCGACATCAATGCAATGGCCACACGTAGCCAGATGTCAAGACCGAAGCCGGTCTTATCAGACGATCCACTTCATGCGAAGCCAACAATGGCACCATGATGTCCATTGACATCGAGAGACAACAAGTGCATGAGAGCGAGAGATGGCTGTCAAGAAAACTATATTACCACGGCGTGAGTAAGCGTATGTATCAACGAGCCCCGATGGCCACTTGCTGGAACAACGGGTCGCCGGACACGGGCACGATGTGTCGCCCGGCGAAAAAGCATTTGTCACACACGCGCTGCGGCTCCATCAGTCCAAAGTGCTCCAGCGCCACGCGGTGCACCGAGTGCGGGCCGCACACGCTGTGGCCGCAGTTGCGGCAATGATGGCGACGCCGCATCATCGAAAAGCCAATGGCGCACACTGCGCACACGTGCGCCTGCCGCCAGCGCGGCGGGAAGAGCGACGCACGTTTGCTGCGCGGCGCTCGCGCGTCATCGTCCTGGCGCGCGAAGTCGCGGTTGTGGATGAAGCTTCCGTCGCCGCCCGTGTCGAAGCCGGCGATGCTGGAGACACTGGCGCGGTCGTCGGTCGCGCACGACACGAGGTCGTGGTCGCGGTAGCTCCGGGGTTCTGCCATTGAAACCGAGCGGTGCATATGAGGCTGCGGCGCATAGCCACTGCCATCGTGCGTATGATGGTGGTGATGGTGGTGGTACGTAGGCGCCTTCTTCTCCGAGTTGTGGCGCTTCAGGCTCGTGCGAGGCTGCACCGGCAGCTGCGACTGGAACGTCTGCACGGGCGTGGTCGCCACCCGGGAGCTCAATCGCGCGAAGCTGGTCGTCAAGTCGGGGTCGTCCGTGGGCATCGCCGCCGCACTGAGCATGTCGAGCTGCTTCTGGTCGATGAGCGACATGCGCAGGCGTGGCGGCGCTCGGAACGGCGGCGTCTTGACTGGTTGCGAAGCTTGCGGCATCACTTGCACAGGGCTCTCCTCCTCTTCTTCGTCTTCTTCTTCGTACGACGCCGCACGCAGCACCTCGAGCACGCGTTCGCCCGAGTCAGCTTGCATGGCGAGGTCAAGCGGGAGCAGGCCGGCGCCGTTGCGGAACGCCACCAACGCCGGGTTGGCGCAGATGATCTTGACGACGATCTCCGTGGGCACGTCGTGGTGCAGGCAGACCCAGTGCAGCACGCTCATGCCGTTGCCGTCCGTGCGGTGCGCCAGGGCCTTGTCATTGCGCAGCGCTTCCAGCAGCGCCTTCCAGTCCCCCTGCACCGCCAGCATGAACGCCGTGTCCATCGCCATCTTTCTTTTCTTCCTTCTGCTGGGTCTTCTGCTTCGCGGACGCGCTGTCGTTGCTTCCTTCCGCCTGCGCGTGCGTGTTGCTCCAGGGCCGTCCCGGTCCGAGGGTCACTCGCTGCCTCTGCGTTGCCCATTGCCATGGAGCGCCGCCACCCATTCCCCTGCCGTGGCCGGTCTGTAATGGCTCTCTATGATTCGCAGAAACTCAGCTGCTCAAGCGGTGGTGTGCCCCTACACAAGCTCACCCCTCTCCCTCAATTAGTGTGGTCGACACTAATGTGCGGCCACCCGGCCGGCTCGACCTGCGTGGGTACGTGGATCGAAAATGGCGGACGTGGCGAGCACCAAGGTGCGCACGGTCGCCGACAAGCTCCGGCTCAAGGCGCAGGAGGCGCTGGCGCGGGGGAACCAGGCAGCCGCCACCTCGTTGCATGAGTCGGTCGAGGATCTGCGGCGCGCCGCGGCGCTGCTGCTCGAGCAGCAGCAGCAACTGGCGCAGGTCGCTGCTCGATCGGGCGGCGGCGCTCATGCGGAGGCCGAGCTCGTGTTGAAGCTCGATCGCGTGGAGAAGATGCTGCTCAAGAAGAGCGACGAGATGAAGCAGAAGGGCAACGAAGGGGCGGCGCACGCGCTCAGCCAGTCGGCGGCCTCGGTCGCCCAAGGGTGTGCGTTGATCACGTCGCTGCAGCAGACGCAGACTGAGCTGCAGGCGGAGCGCGATGGCGTGCAGACCGAGCTGCAGCAGCTGTATGCGCTGGTTATGGGCACCAAGGTAGCGTCGGACAAGGTGACAAGCGGCGACGTGATGAGGGAGCTGAAGGAGATGCTGGTGATGCGCGAGAAAATCACGGCTGCGTTTCCGGACGCCGGCGGATGGGAAGAACGCTTGGAACGACTGAGCACGAGCCAAACGAATGGCGAGGCTCGGCATGATGACTCAGTGGAGAAGCTCGCAGCAGCAGCAGCGTTGGAGGAGAAGTACCACCAAGTGTGCGCGCAGCTGCATGAGATGAAGGTCAAGCTGGACGAGGAAGTGCTGAAGGCGCAGGAGGACACCAAGAGCTTCCGCAACCAATCGGTCGCAGTGGCAGAGACGCTGGGAGCGGTCAAGGCTGCGCACGGACATGAAGTTGCCAAGCTGCAGCAGGAGCTGGAGCGTTCGCGATCCGACCATCAGCTGGCGCTTGAGGAGAAGGATTTGCAGTTGGCGCAGCTCGAGCAACGCGCGGACTCGTGGAAAGAGCAATTCGATGCACAAGTGAGCTTGGTCGACGAGTTGCGCCGGACGCTTGCTGAGGAAGAGGAACAGCGAGCGCTGAAGTTTCAACATGACGCACTGCTGGCAGAGCGCTCAGAAGCAGAAGCGGCAGCGGCAAAGGCGCACGAGGAGCGAGTGCTCGAGCTGGAACAAGAAATCGCACGACTCCAAGCAAGTGAAGCAGACTTGAACAATGCTGCGATGGACGCGCAGGTACAACTGGGGTCTGCAATTTCTCGCCACCAGGAAAATGTCGATGAGTTGCAGAGCGAAATCAACTCGCTGAAGGACCAAGTGGCGAGTCTTCGCGCTAACGAGAAAGACGCGGCGTCCAGCAATGGAAGTGATCGTGTGTCCGAATTGGAAGAAGAGGTGACAGCAATGCGTGAGCGCTTCCACGAGCTGGAGGTCGCATCGAAGAGCAAGTTGCAGGCGACGGAGCAAGAGCTGGAAGCTGCACGCGTTGAAGTCGAGAACACCCGCATTCGCGTGACTGAGTTGACTACTGAGCTTGACACCCTGCAGCAGCACGTGAAGGAAGTTGAGCAACAAGCTTCGGTGGCTGCGGGTCACGGTCAGTCGCTGGAAGCCACGATCGAAGCACTGGAGGAAAAGTGTGCCAAAGCAAACAGCGTGCTGGACCAGGAGAAGCAGCTTGCGGCCGATCGACTGAATCAAATCGAGAGCTTGCAGGCGCAGATATGTGAGCGCAATGAGCAGCTCAACACTTCGATGGACAATGATGCGCACGCACAAGAAGACACACTCCGATCGCTTAAGCTAGAGTTGGAGAACGTGACGCAAGTTTTGGACGATACGAAGCGTGCAATGAATGAGCAGCACGAGCAATTCCAAACGCGAGAATCGCATTTGAAGAAACAGCTCGCGGAATGGGAAAATGAACGTGGAAAGCAGCTCGAAGTCAAGATCAATTTGCTGGAGCAATCTCTCGAAGATGCAAAGGCTGTGGTTGCAGAGCAAGAGAGACAAATCGAAGACTATGTGAGGCAATCATCGCTGAAGTCCTGTGATAAGTTAGCAACAAATGCTTTCGAAGAGAAGGTTGAGTCTCTCCAACAACAAGTGGATGAATTGACGGATCAGCTGCACACGGAGAAATCAACGTCAACAGAACAAGAGGAGAAAATCACCACTCTCGAGTCACAGTTGACAGAGGTGAGCAAAGAGCTTCGAGATCACTCGGCGCTCTTGAAAAGTGCGTCGGAACGACTTCAGCATGTGAGAGACATTTTCAAGGAAAGTGCAGAACCGAGCTCGCTCATCTCGCAACTAAAGGCTTTTCAGCCGACAACGTTGCCGCAAAGTCTTGATATCCTGGTCCAGGAGTTAATTGAGCATCTCGTGCGTGAGGAGACGTTGCACCAGCAACAGCGTGAATTTGAAGAAAAGCTGAAAATTGCAAATGAAGAAAATGAGCAGTTGAAGGAGAATGTGAAAACCCTGAAGAGTGTCAAGGAGGCTCATGCGCGAGAAACAATCGAGTCACAGTCGAAGGAAGTTGAAGCCGCTCGCTCGCGAGTCACTGAGATTGAGAAAGAGTTCGAGCGGTATCGGTTGAGATCGCATGCAGCATTGAAAAAGGTTGAGAAGCGTGCGGAACTTCTCAATGTCATGAAGAAAGAGAACGAACAACTTCAGGCCAAAATGAACGAGAAGGACACGCTGTGTTCGAAGGCAGAAAGCGAAGCGCAGCGTCTGCAAACGATGCACAACGAAGTTACGCAAGCTGCGCTCATGCTGAACGAAGAGTTTCACCAGAAAACATTGCAGTTTAATGAAACTTCTGCTCGTTTCATGAAGGAGATTTCGCAAGTGAAAGCAGAACATGACCGTCTTGTTGCCGAACTTGAAGCTAGCAAGGGCAATATTGCGACTCTGGTGCAGGAGAAGGAGGATCTTGCCACAGCGAAAAATGAACTCCATGAGCAAGAGACTCGAGAGAGAGATGCAAAGATCGACGAGTTACAGTCAGAGGTTGACAAGCTTACAACAGAATTGCGCACCGCAGTGGAAGAACACGAGGAGTTAGAGAAGTTGGTTTTGAAGAGAAGGCAGGAGAATGAGAAGCAATTAGCAACGGTGGCAACACTCCAGGAGCAGCTTCGCGAGATGTCAAAAACAGAAGGTGTGGCTGAAGAGATGGAGAAATTGCGAGCGAAGATCCACGACGTCGAGACAGAGAATGCATCCATTGTTAACGCGCAGCAAGAGCTAGAAGCGAAGCTAGAAGTGGCTAACAAGCGCGTCGTTGAATTGGAGAAGGAAGTGGAATCGTTGCAATCGGACAAGAGCGCGGCGATGGAGAGAGTTGATCAGTTAACGATTGAGGAGCGCACCATCCAATCCGAAAAGTCAGCGTTGCAAACCGAAGTGGAGAAACTGAGCTCAGAGCTGGCGACAATGAGGCACTTGCAAGAACAGACTCATGCAGAGAGTGCTCAGCTCGCTAGCAACGGAGTGGAATTGGCGCATGCTCACTCTGAAATTGAGAAGCTGACTGCGCAACTAGCTACCGCCAACGCGATGATTCAGAAGCAGTCGCAACAAGAAGTGTCTCAAGCAAGTGATCAGCTACGAATTCTGGAAGAGGAGAAGGCCGCGAAGGAAGCTCAAATACTGCGTTTGCTTGAAGAAATGGAAGTAATGACGAAGCAGAAAAGTGCTAGTCAGGTGAAAATCGAGTCACTGCAGGAGCAAATTGCGGTATTGCAGTCGCAGACAGCGACGCGCGCAGCTGACCCGGCCACGCATGGACCAAATGAGACGGATTTCGCGAAAGATGAGCTAATCAAGGAGTTGCGGAAGCAACTGCTGGCAACTACTGAAGAATTGGACTCCATCCGCCAACAGGAAGAAGATCGTCAACAACGCCAAGAGGAAGACGAGCTACGCGAGGTTGTGTTGTCAACACAGAAGAAACGCGACCGCGAGTTGAAGCGAAAGCAGGTCAAGGCAATTGTGTCCAGTTACACGAAGAAGGTCGACGAAATTGTTCACGAGCTGCAAGGCTTACTTGAAACTCACTCGTCAGCGTTCAAGGAAGCCTGTGACGTGCGTGACCATCAATCCGCGAATACCGAGAATGACACACCTGTAACAGAAGATGCCGAGCTGAATCACACAGCTGGTGCGGAAGCTGAGTTCGAAGAGTACTTGGTGATGAACAGTGGCGTCGTGATCAAAGCAGGTGCTAGCTTCAGTCTACCAGTGATTTGCGATAAACCCGGTTGGCGAGTCGTCTGGAAGTTTAGTGTGAAAGAAGATGGCGCGGACGTTGGCTTTGCATTGCTCGATCCGTCAGACAAGCCCATTGTGATCCCAAGTCGTCTGAATCAGCTGCATGGCGTGTACGACGTGAAGCACGCGAACACTCGGTTGCTGTTTGAGTGGGATAATACGTTCTCGTGGCTCAATGAGAAGACTCTGGATTACCATGTGTCGATTCAGGAGCCATTGTCTGCGGAGAAAAAAGAACTGCAAGAGCGCATTCGCAAATTGGAGGCAGCGAAAAAGAAACTCGCTAAAGACGATGTCATTCTTGCAGGCGAGATAACACTGCGCAAGCAGCTGGAAGGTGCGATGGACAAGCTGCGTACCTGCGGTCAAGAAAAAGATGACCATCTGCGCACCATTGCCGCTCGCAAGAGTGAGATCTTGGCGGAAAAGACCGCGTTGCAACAAGAAATGGACGCAATGAAGGCCGATCTGAGCGCGGCATTGACCGAACAAGATGAGATCGAGGACGATACCAAACGCATCACTAAGGCCTGGGAAACTGTAGTATCTGAGCTGGAAGATGCCGAGACAACCTTGCATCTCTCTGGTGGATTCGCTGAGCTTGCTGAGGCGATGGGAAAGAAGATCGAAGAAATTGACTTGGAACTCGAAGAGTTTGAAAAAAAACGGCAAGCACTAGAAAAAGGAACGAGTGCTTGATGATAGGAATGCAGCCCAGTGACGAAGTGTGAATCAGTTACTACTGGTCGAATAATTGAGTCTAGTGTGACGTATATTTGCTGCCGCTGTGCTTTGTGATCAACCCTTGCAATCTGTTCCAACGCCAGCCGCCATATCCTAGTCTTAGGGATGCACGTGAAGTACTACGTCTCAGGCAGATGTTTTACACAGAATGATTCAGCTGTCGTGGTGATCGACTTGACTGCACCGGCACGTATGCAGCACGACCCGTGGACGAAGGAGCAAGAGCAGGTTCTGCAGCAAGTGCGCGCAGAGCAAATCAAGAACGGGGAGCCCATCCAGACGCAGTGTTGAGATTCCACGACATCGCCCGCGAACGAGGCTCGAATGCACGCACAGGCGAAGCATGCCGCCGTAAATTGGTGGAACTGTGCGCCCCAGCGCTGGCTGAGCATCACAACGAATTAGCAGGGGAGTTTAACTGGCCAGTGGACAGTGCCTGGTGACGCCGTCATCGCTTCTGTTGCTGACATCTCGACAAAAGTGCCGCGCGTGAGGCCGATTGACTCTGGAGCGCCAGAGAAGACACCAAGTTGAAGCGCATCATCGAAAGCGGTGTCAGCACGAAAGATGCTGTCTACGAAGTGGCTAACGAGCTGAAAATACCAGCTCTCTTCGTATTGGCGCGATGACTGACCCTGAAACTCCGGCGCGGAACACTTGCGTAAGCGCAGAATGGTGACGACGCCAGAGCAGCGGCGGACACGGAACAAGATGGCACTGTGGAGCTGTTCTAGGTCTACATTGCTGACCTAGAACTCGCCCGGTGGCCACCCACGCCTCGTCAAGGTTGAGCACGGGAAACTGCGTGCGAACCAAATCTGGTAGAATAAATTGAGTCTTTGTATACAGATGGACTGACAGACTAACCTAGTGAATGGTGAGGATCTTGACGACGGACGGGGGGATCTCACCACCAAACAGACGCTTGAACACGCCTACTTGGTCCCAGCAATGGTGCTGCTCGGCTATCCGTGATTCCTGGAAGATCACGTACGTCGTGACCGTGAAGGTGAGGTCGCTCGACTTGATCGCCATGAGTGCGACTTTCATGGTCGGCGGACAATCTTCCGAAGAACACACGGCTTTGAGCTGCGCTGGTGCTGCGATCTCGCCCTGAATGCGCCACTTGGTCAGTATCTGAATGAACACACGGCTTGGTCAGGGAGGGACAGTCTCGGCTTCTTCGATAAACACTCACCATCTCGCCATCGGGCAAATGCGGACGCAGCTCAACGATATCGACGGCCATGGTTGCGAACACGGAGCGGATCATATTCCACAGCGAGATGGTCTGTAGTCGCCCAAATGCGTCCCACTCTCGCACGCCGACACCAACCCGACAGTCCTGGTGCCATACACGAGCGGCGTCGCCCAAACTCAAGAATGGACTGTTCAGATGCTGGACCATCTCCTGGACAATCTTGGTGCGCTCTGCCAGCAGCTCGTGGATCGAATCGCGTCCAGTGCCAGTGACGCTGCCAGCACCAGGACCACCTCCGCCGGCTGCGAGCATCATCGAGCCCTTCTTGCCTAACAGCAGCGTCTGCTTCAGATGAAGGTTGTCTCGTTCGAGCTGCCGCACATGTTGCTCAAGCTCTGTGAGTTTGGTGTGGCGCGATGACGCCGTGGTCGGCCGGCTGCTCTTGTCGCTCTTGTCGCTCTTGTCATCGCTTTGGTTGTCATCATCACCGTCACCATCCTGGCGGCTGTATCAACGAAACCAACGACAACGCGGCATTGTTAATGCTGGGCACCCACACTGCACAGCGCTGTTCAAGCTTCATTTGTACGCACCCGCCTGGGGCATCCGCATCGTCTTCATCCAGTCCTTCATCATCGACATCGCTACTGCCGGCTTCTCGCGCACTGCCGCGTGCTGTTAGAGCCAACACCGACACCACATCGTCAGCAACCATCCACCTCCACACAAGCACACAAATACGCACCACGTGTTGATCGTGCATCGGCATCAGCGCCACGGCTCGTGCGCGGTCGCTTTTGCTTGACGCGGCCATGCGTCCATGTCGCGTCTGAGTGACTGGCCACGTCCGCTCCTCTAGTGTTGCCGTCGTTGTCGTCCACCACTTCGATATCGCGCAGGAACTCGGACATGACCACATGCTCCGGATCCGCGGCATACTTGCGCTTCTGGCTGCCTGCACTGCCATCGAGCGCCATCGTCGCAATCGTCGTCGTCGCTTTGCTCGGTGCGATCCGCCGTGGAGCTCTTCGTCTGCGCAGCGTCGCAGGTGCCAACCGGTCGACCGCCACCTCGCAGTTCAGGTTTTGGAGGTGAGCCGTTGACCCGGGTCTCGTCCTCCAAACCCGGGTCATCCGCTTGTCGCTTGCATCAGCGGGCGGGCGGGCGGGCGGGCATGGGATGGTCTCCATCGCCGCCACTTGAAGAACGACCACGACACCGCCACTGTCAGCAGCAGCAGCAGCAACAGAGAGACCACAATGCGTGCGGCTGTGACGATCCAGCGCGTGATGGCGCCAATGCGCCGCTCGGTGCACCACCACCAGCTGGCCAAAGTGAGTCGTGCTGCACTGTGTTGTGATATGTGTGCGTCGCCTCCCATGCTGACGCAGAGGTGACATGTGTCATTGTTTTACGGTTGTGGACAGAAATCGACGTTCCGCGTGCTGGGGCTGCAGCAAGTGGCCATTGGTGGGCTGAACAAGAGCGCACTGAGCAACCTGTGGGTCGATACGTTCGGCTTGAAGAAGAAGGGCACGTTCCGCAGCGAAAAGGAGAACGTGGACGAGGACATTTTGGCCATCGGCCGCGGCCCGTTTGCCGTCGAAGTGGATATCATGCAGCCCATTAACCCAGACAAAGCACCCAAGGTGCACGTGCCCCCACTCAACCATATCGGTCTCTGGGTCGACGACTTGCCGAGCTGCGTGGTCGAATTGACCAAGAAGGGCATGCGCTTCACGCCGGGCGGTATCCGCAAGGGCGCGGCCGGCTTCGACGTCGCCTTCATCCACCCAAAGGGCAACGACGCGACGCCACTGTCGGGCGAAGGCGTGCTCATCGAGCTCGTGCAGGCGCCGCAGAGCGTCATCGACGCCTTCGACAAGCTCAAAGATGAATAAGTTGCAATCCCATGTTGTCGAATCTTGTCTTTGTTGCATTATTGCGTCAACCACATCTTCAACCCAGTGGTTTTGTTGCGTATCTATGGGTGCGATGTGCGAGAAAATCATCGCACAACTCAACCCACGGTGGCAGAAGCGCATTATGCTCCGAACGACCCCGACCGGCGCGTCGTCGCTGGCGCTGGCGCTGTCCACGGACTTCGCGACGATCCAGACGCTGCGGGAGCTGGAAAGCTTGGCGCAGAAGACTGCAGATGCGTCCACGCACGCCGAGGTCGTCGCCGAGGCTCTCGGTGCCGTCGCTGCGACGCACTCACCAGCGTCACCGACGGCCAGCGCAGCTGCCATTTCGACCGCATTGGATCGCGTGCAGGGCGTGCTGCAGCATTTCCAGCTGTACGCACGCCACAGCGAGCGCCAGTTTGATGCCAAGCAGCAGGATGTGCTGGACGCCGGTGTGACGAGGCTCTGGGGGAACGTTGTCATGTACGAGCTGCACCTGGCGCTGAGCGACCTCGTCCGCACAGTGGACTTTATGCCGCGCGCGCTCAAGTTCTGGAAGCTGCAGCGCAAGAAGCCATTCCGTGCGCAGATCGAGAGCGGCCCATACGACTGGTTTCGGTCAAGGTGAGAGGGCCGGATGTGGTTGGGAAATGCTGTTCGAGTCGTTGTCAACGTGTATGGTGTGATCTCGTTGCAGCGCCGAACGCATTCCGCTGGACGAACGTATTCAGAGCCTGGAACAGACTCTAGATGCTCACTTGGTGGGGACTGCATTTGCTGTTGTTGTACGCATGACAACCGTGTGCTGATATGGAATCGTGTGGTTTCCTGTCTCGTAGCGCAAGATCGGCCGATTGAGGGAGCTGTTGACCAAGATGATCAATCGTCGACGCAATTTGGAAGACCAGAAGCGGCTGATCGAAGAAAGCTGTCAGCTGTTGGACCATGCCTTCAGCTCATCGGGCATCGTGCGCGCACGCAAGGGAGAAGGCATCTTCAAGAGCTTGCCACCACTCGGGTTCTCGTCCGTGCGATTGGGTAAGCGAGAGTGTAATATCTTTGTGTTGAGAATCGCTGACGGACGATATCTCACCCGCAGGTTTGCCAACTGGACATCTCGGTGCCATCCACCAGAGCAATGATGTCATGGGGTCGCTGGAGAATCTGTTGCTGCATCTCAAGGCATTCCGCCGAGCGGAAAACCAATTCCTCGCCTGTTTTCCGATCGCAATGGAGCCATGCTTGCCGCCATCCAACCTACGCCGCAGGTCCGGATTCGTACATCTATGTGCACCATTTCGCGTGAAGTTCTTGTGCTGAGTGACATGGTCTTGCTCGACAGGTGGTGGCAGGTGTCGCTCGTGCTCTTGTGTGCGGGCTCTGGTGCCATTTGGGTCGTTAATAACCAGAAGGAATTCCGTGAAGCGCTGAAGACCGTCCAACTCGCGTTCCAGGATTTCTTGACCGAGCACATGATCGAACCACTTGAGTACGTTTGGCGTCCATGCAAATTGTGTGAACGAATGTATGGACGAGGAACTCAGCTCCGAATGTTTTGACGTCCGTACAGGGCCATCTTCGGTGAGGTGTTCTTGAACCAGAAGCCCATAATTCAGGATCCGGCGGCGCTGCTCGACACTAAGCTGAGTCTTCAGCGCATGCTTGCTGACTTTGCGCGGGACGCCAAGCCAGACATCGCCCCAAGCGAGCTACAACGTATCATGGACGACATGGACATGTCGGTGGTGTCGCTTCAGTACGAGAAACAGTTGTCGCACGCGGTGCGAAACCTCATGTCGGGAGAAATCGTGCGCATGCTTCTCATCCAAGTACAGTTTATCAAGAAGGAATTGATGGTTGCGATGCGCGCACTCGACGACGTGATGCACACGAACCAGCTTAACCTGCAGATGATGGCCACTCTCCCGACGTTCATTGCATTTGGCGGTCTCTACACGTTGTTCCGCAACCTGCTCCACCAGATTTACAAGCGCACGAGCGAGAGCCTGTACTACGACCCGGCTGACGTCGCTGGCATGCTTCGCAACAACCTGCGCGACATTGAGCGCTTGCTGAACAAACAAAACCGCCAGGCGTCGACGCCTCAAGAGTATGAACTGCTGAACGAGCGCGACCTAGGTCTGCTGATCTTGCTGCTTCACCAGCTGCACGACCTGTTTCGATCGCACCGCATGCTTTTCGAGGAAGACGTTCAAGAGCGCTTTGAGGAAGATCTGAGCGACCTGATTGACGAAGGCCAACTCGTGTCGCAGCAGCTGGCGGTCATCCAGCGCATGTACCACACTCATCCGTTCCTTCATCGTACGAAAGTGACTTCGCGTTGGCTGCTGGGTTAACTACCAGGCATCCTACGCAGGGCATCCCTTGGCTGTATGTTATCTACGCGAGCTGGTAATCCTGTGGAGAATAATACTCGGCCAACAGGCGATAGATGTACGACGGCTGGTGGGCACCGGTGTTTGTGATGTACAGGCTGACAAACTCTGGTGGCACGTAATCGTACGCGGGATTCAACACTTCCACCTGCAATCACGACAAACAGCACCGTCAGAGACTAGACCACGACGTAAGAATATCGCTGTCGCTATGTAGTAGCTCACGCACGTTTTCCAGGGCGTCTTCGTAGTTGAAAATGGTCGATGGAGCCACAAGCTGGTTCAGCACGTCGAGGTCATGTGGGTAGAGCGGGCAGAGCTTGATCAGACCGGCAACGCAGACAACAGGCACCGAGCACTTCTTGGCAGCCAACGCGATGTTGTGCAGTCCCGTTTGCGCGATGAGTCCGCCGTTGGCGACCACAGCCGCCGCAGGAATCACCACCTTGTTCACACGCGCCATGAGCGCGAACACAGCACTGTCAGGAATGACCGTCACATCGATGCCCTGCTCGGACAACGTGTGTGCCATCTTCTGGCCGTTCAGGGACGGAGCCGACTCGACCACGATCACCTTGAACTCGCGCTTCTTGGCGGCCGTCTTGAAGAACTCCTCGACAGACGTCGAGAGACCGTACGTGAGGATCACCTCGCTGCCAAACACAAGCACTTTAGTGTCAGTATTTGTAGTTGCTGCGTATGACAGCAAATACATCCGTACTCGGCGTGGATGTATTCCATGGCTTGGTCGGCAATGTTGACGTGGAGACTCTCGATCTCATCAATCAATTCCGCAATGCCTTCCATCACAGACTATCATCGCCACAACAACGAGTTCATGAGCACATTGTCTTGCAAGGAATGGTCCATCTCTCCATGATGACGCACCGCCTTGAGGTCGGCCAACGGAATCGACAGGTCCGTGTCGGTGCCTGGCGTCAGGATGGTGCCCAGCGAGCGCAGCTGCTGGTAGTTGCGGTTGCCGCTCTGCACATTGGCAGCGCTCTTGTGGCTTGCTGGCGCCTGCTTCAGCGCGTTCATGTATTCCTCGCGAATGATGTACAGCACGCGGCGGACGACGTTGCCAATGGCGAGTTCTGCGTCACATACAATAAGCCTCTCGTTGCCCACAGCTGCCCATTATGTCTTTGCGTGATATCGTACCTTGTGGGTGCGCCTTCGTGAGCATGTGGCCAAGCTGGCGCACCTTCTCGGCGATTTCTCCGGCCGTCGACCAGTCCACGGTCTCCAACTGAAGCGAGGCATCACCACGGTCAGCACGACGCACACCCCGCAATACATCGCACCTCGAGCTGATCAAAGACGCACCACATTGCGCAGCAACTCGGTCGTGTTCTTGGCGGTGTCAAACGATCCAGTGAGGTGTCTGCAGACGCACGGAACGGCGCAAACGGACATGACGGTCAGTCCCAATGCACGTCGCCGATATGTCCACCCACGACAAGAGACAGCGCGAGCAAATGCGTCAGTGCATGCACGTGGTTGCTTCACATACCTGCGCTTAAGGCTGAGGATCAGGTCATCGACACTCTTGCGCACGCTCGGCCACGCGCTCAACCAATCTTCCACCTTGTCTGCCATCCTCACGCGTCAAATGATCAACAAGTGCCAATGCCAATGGCACTGGCAGGCTAACGGTACCATGCATGCAAGGTACCACTAGTCATAATACTATGCATGAGTAGAAGAATATTTATTTTCTGTAAACTGCACAAACAATCGAAGCACAAAAAGCACAGGTGGTGGCACGTGAAGCAGCGACCAACGACCGGAAAAGATGGAGGCGCTGCGTCAAGCGATGGCGGCGAAGAAGCGCGAGCTGTCGTTGATCCATGCGGAGAAGCCGAAGCAGAAGAAATATATCCGTCGAGGCGATGCGGAAGCGTTTCTGTGGCAGAAGGAAGCCGCCAAAGAGGCAGAAGAGAACTCCAAGAAGCGCAAGTTGGACGACAATGACGACGACAAGCGGCAGCAGCAACAAGAACAGAAGAATGATCGCACGCAGACACAGCAAAACAAGACAGGAAGTGATTCTGAAGCGGCGGAAGCGTCGACGGAGCAAGGCCTCGAGCTGTCGTGGGCCGAGACCAAGCGGCGATTGCGAGACTTGGGCGAGCCGATCACGCTGTTCGGAGAAACAGCCACGGAGCGCATCAAGCGGCTGCGACAGGCAGAGCACGATGCTGCACGTCGCGAGGAGGACGGGCTGGGCGCCGGCCACGACATTCGCAATCGCTTTGTCGGTCACGGCGAGACATCGACGTCGACGGCGCTGGAACAGGCTCAGGACCGCGCAGACGACGAAGACGACGCACAGCAATCACGCGAACAAGCAGAGAACGAAGGCGGAGCTGCAGTGGAAGAGGATGAGTTCCAGCTCGTGTACCGCTTCTTCAAGCGGATGTTGCAGCTGTGGGAGAAGGATCTCGCGGAACGACCAGACCACGTCAAGGGCACGGCGCAGGGCAAGATCGCGACCAAGACGATGAAACAGTGCAAGGACTACATCCGGCCGCTGTTCAAGCTGTGCAAGCAGCGCGCCGTACCGACAGACATTATGCCGAACCTGATCGAGATCGTGCGGTTCTGCCAGGCCGGCGAGTTCGTGCAAGCCAACGACGCGTACATCAAGCTAGCTATTGGCAACGCCGCGTGGCCCATTGGTGTGACGATGGTCGGTATCCACGAACGCACAGGACGAGAAAAGATCAATTCCAACAAACAAGCGCACGTCATGAACAACGAGTCGCAACGTAAGTACCTCACGTCCGTCAAGCGCCTCATTTCGTATTGCCAATCCATCTCCGACGTGCTACCGTCGAAAAAAGTGTCCTAAACAACTAATAGATACCCAACTACCTGTCCCACCGACCTTGCGTCGTCTTCTAGCGCTGCGCGGTGGACACTGTCAGCCATTTACTTGTCCTGTGGTGGTGGACCTCGCATCATGTTGGGCGGTGGGAACCCAAAGTGTCCACCAGGTCCGCCTCCGCCGTGGAACGGAGGTGCGCGACCACCACCACCGCCGCCTGCGCCGCCCTGCTTCTTGTTCAAGAACATGGCGTAGTCGTGATGAATTGCATGGAGCAGCTCGGCTGTGCGTTCGCATGCCACACGGAAAGTGCGTTCGCTTTCAGCGGACACGAGCACCATGAGTGGCTCGTTCGCTTCATCGGGTGTGCCTTCCTTGGACCCAGAGCCACGGCCACGCAGCCGCAGACGCGCATTGCCACCAGCTTCTGAGATAATGCGCTTCATGTGGGCACCGCCTGGGCCGATGATGCGGCGCGTCACACCAAAATCGTTGTCGTTCTCGATGCCCACTGGAAATTTCTGCAGGTAGCCCGAACCATGCGGGTCCTTGCCGGCAGACGCCACGGCAGCATTGATGGCAGCCAGCGCATTCGCGTTCGCGCCAGCAGCACCACCACCTTGTGTGGCCTTGTCACCAGCCATGCCCATACCCATCGGTGGTGGCTGGTTGGGTGGGAACATGGGGCCACATCGCTCGGCGTAGGCGTCCACGAGGCGTTGTGTGACTGGCAACGTCAGCGGACCGATTCGAATGCCGCGATCGCCAACGATTGCCTTGATCGTAGGGTCTGCGACAGCCACTGGCGGTGCGTTGAGCATGACCACAAAGCGCGTGTGGATCGGCAGCGGCGATGGCGTGTGTGGTGCGTGGCAGAAGGCGCCAGGAACCATGTTAGCGACGGCCGGCGTCACGGCTTCAAACACACCAAGCAAGTGGCGATCCGACATGTTAAGGAGGAACAGCGGCGTGCCAGGTACGACATGCTTGGTCGCGAGTTGCTCTTGGTCCTTGGCCAGACCGAAAACCATGCGACCAAACGTTTCGTCGATGGTCGAGTTGTTGCAAGCGAACACGAAGCCGGGCATGGCGACCTTGAAGCGTCCAGCAGGGCCCGGGGGTCCGAAGCCAGGGCCCATCGGACCACCAAACATACTTTCAGCCGCTTCACGGCGTCGTGTGGCCAGTTCAGCGGCACCGCCGGCCAACTTATCTTCATCTTCGACGGACTTGTAATGCAACTGGATCTGTGGTTGGTTCATGAGCAAACGCAGCAATGCATGGCCCATCTCTGCCTCCAACTCTTGGCCGTTCGTGCTCTCAGCGACTGCCAAGTGCTTGTTCTCGAATTGATCAAGACGAGGCCATGGACACTCGCAGATGCGCAGCCACTCGATGCCGAACGCACCGGCCCAGCTGCTTTCTCCGTCGGTCTGGTACGGCACTGTGGCACTTGACAGATCCGCACCATCGTTGGGCACACTCATAATGGCACCGCGAGTGAGCTTCGCCACGCCTTGGTAGTGCTGACTCGACAAGATAGAAACAAACACAAACACCTCGTCGGACGTCTCCGATGCCATCTTCAGTTGCTCCTGCAAGGCTGGTGGTGCACTCCATTGGTTGTAGTGCACGCCGTGAGCCAAGTTCTGGTAATTGAACGACTGGAATAGGAAATACTTGCACATTTTGCCTTCATCTGGCAGTGGCAGTGGCTGCGGTGGGCCAGCTGAAAAGCCAGCGTCCGGAGGTGGCATGCCGGCCGCGTTGTTCTTGTGACCGCTAGCTCCACCACCACGATCGCCACCATGGCCATGGCCAGCACCACTGTTGTTGTTGCCGCCTGGAGTGCCTTTCGCGGCGTTGTCCTTGTCCGCACGTGGGAATGGCCGCAACTCCTTGTCACCGTGCGCAAAATGGCACTCGTCGCCAAACGGACACACGCCCTGTTTCTCCCAATGCTTGCAGATCGCGATCTTGTAGAACTCGTTCACTGGCTGTGCCTTGCGGCGCTTGACGTTTTCTTCGTCCGCCACCTTGGATTGCAACGAGAAGTCGGCCACTTCCGGACATTCTTCGCGAGCCAACTTGATGTGGCGATAGCGACAGCTCGAGCCGTGCGAGCAGAAACCCTGCTTGTAGAACGCGCACTCGACGCGCTCTTCGTCGGGTACGTGCCGGAACGGACACTCGGGCACCTGGCACTCCATGCCCCAGCGACACTCAGGCATCTTGGACATGTCGTACTGATGCAGGAACTCGCAGTTGTCGCCCTTCATGCACAGCCCACGCAGCCAATGGCGACACACCACGGTGCCGCGCTTGAAGTCCTTCTTCTGGCCGGGTCCACCATGGCTGTCGTCCTCCGGTCGGTCATCTGCGTCGTCCGGAAGCAGCGCCTCGAAGTCGAACACAATGCGGCGCTCTTCAGCGTCGCGCAGCAACAGCCCGAGCACCATCGAGCCCTTGTCTTGCTGCGATCACCCACAACAATTAATTTCTGGGGGAGCAGCAGCGTTCGCGTTGCAATAGATGTACTGTGATAATCCTGAATACTGGCCCCATACGTGCCTCCAATAGAGCGCGCTTGCACTTGAAAGGACACACATTCATTCTGCAGCGCGCGGGGCAACACGATGATCTCGCTGCTGGAGAAGGAAGCGCGGGATCCCGTCGAGGTGCTGCGTGTGAAGCTAAAGGACTCGACGGAGACATCGCTGCTCAACTCACAGCTGGTATGGATCGATTCAGCGGCGTTCTGTTGTGTCATGTTGTTGTTGGTGATGACGAACTCTGCTGTCCGTAGCTGCAAGAGATCAAGCATGATTACTTGGTCAAGCAGGACAACACCAAGGGACAACTTGATGGATTTGTGCAGGCGCATGTGGATGAGATCGAGCGGGCGAGTATCTTGTTGGAGGTGGAGGAGCCAGTGACCAAGATCGTGCAGAACATCGATGGGTTGAGCCAGAACTGTAAGAAGATGAACGAGGAGCTGGGTGTCAAGAAGGTGTCGAATGGTATCAGCGTAGCCCGTCGAAACCTCAAGGAGCTAGAGCAGCAAGTAGTGTTCTACGAGGAGCTTCCAACCAAGGTGCAGCCGTGGTAATGAAAAGATGGTCATTTAGGGTGTTGATGGCAAGTTTGCGTCTGCGTGCAGATCCAAGAGCTCAACCAAATGCTGGACGTCAAGATTGGAGACATCATTCCAACCTACAACAAGTGGCAAGTTCTGGATGAGTGGCGACAGCGAATGTTAATGGAGGTGAGAACAAATATCTGGAATGTGGATTGCTGCTGGTCAAGTGGTTTGATGATCATGATTCATTCCTGTTTCAGCTAAAGCAGTCGTCCAATGACAGGAACGATGAGCTGGGAAATGGGTAATGTATCTACCAGCGGCATCCTGCTGTTATCACTGTTCTGACTTATTGCGGTGTGACACCAGAAAAGCGCAGGCTCGGATTCTCGCGTCCATGGCGTCACGCCTCGATGGCATCGAGAATATCCACACGCGCATTATGAGTGAAGTCTGGGGTTGCATGCATCATTGCGTCGATGTAGCACAGTTCAGCAAAAAACGTTTGGATGACGCCTTTCAAGTTCTTGATATCATGGAGCGGCGACGAAAGCGCTACGTCGACACAAAGCGTGAATATCTGGACAACCAGCTACGTGTCGTCGCCACCTTTAACACGCCATACAACGATCAATGCAAGGACGAGATCACGCGTCATTTGGTCAAGCGCGCGGACGAAATGTTTGGCTTTGCTGAGAAAGAAGCGACGGAGAAAGAGAAAAATCCGATCGATGGTTTGCTGAACGTGGCCAACCACTTACTAATGGATCTTGAAGTTGTGCAGTCGGACGTTGTACCCTGTTTCCCGACAGACATTGACGTCATTCAGTTGTTCACTGGCGCATACAGCACGGCACTGGAGAGTGAAATATCAAAGTGCTGCTCTCGTCCTGAAGTTGGCGTTGCGCAGCGTCTTCAATTGGTGCAGTGGATTGAATACTACAACAATGACATTATCAAGTACAAGCGTGCCCGCGCCTCTGCTGTGCTCGAACAGACCTCGCAGATGTTGATGAGTCTCTATCTCGAGCAGATCAAGGGACAAATTCATATGTGGGTGTCGAATGTCTGGAAGCGCGAGGAAGAGACAGTTGTTGGTCCCAATGGCGAGTTGCAATCAACGCGACCGAATGACATCATCAATATCGTGAAGTCGCAAATTTCGATTGGTCAAGAATGGCTCACTGGCAAGACGCTGGGTCGTGTTGTCGTATCGTGCTTGGAAGCTCTCATGGACCAGCTCAAGAGCCGATATGAAAGTCTGGCGTCGAAGGTCGCGGATCTTGACATCGAGGCTCTGTGTTCCTTCATCAACGACACCGACATCTTGCAAGTGAGTGCTTAAGACTTCAGTATGCATCGATCAAGACAACTTTGTGTCAACTCACCACGTGTAATTACATGACAGGCCAAGTGTCCTGAGCTTGTCGAAGAAATTTCATTTGCTGAGACTTCACCAGAAGAAAAAGAGGCTTTCGACACGTTCATGGGGGACGGCTTGGACACGACATCTACTGACATCGTAAAGCTCGCTGCCACTGCCTGCGAGCTACTCGTAGACAAAATTTTCGAGGAAGTGGAGCATGTACGAATCGCACAATGGTCCATCCATACATCGGTGAGATGCTTACTCCTGTGGTGTTACTAGGACACTGTGCGATTATGGTTTTCCAAGAAGTGGGATGAAAGCGAGCCTGTTGTTGAGAATTTGCTCGCAACACTTGATGATTATTACAGTGACTTGCGTCACTGGATTAGCGGGTCATTCTTCTTTTCCAAGATCATTAGATTGTGCCTTGACCGTTGTGTGAAAGAATATTCCAAGCGGCTGTTGGCTCGCAGCCACATTTTCAGCAATCCCCAGGCGTCGGCATCAACTGTGGAGGAGGATCTCGAGGTATTGAACATCTGTCACAAATAGCTGAACCTGTTTCCGTTTCATACTTACGTTTCATTGTCGATTTGGACAGAATTTTGTCGAGTTCTACGAGAAATTTGCTAGTGAGCTTCGTCGTACCGGATTGCGCACGCTGGATGACATTAAGAAGGAATTCGAGGTGATCCAGCTGGTGCTTGATGCACTTCGCTTGCCTCAAGGCGAAGCGAATCCGTTCGTGACCACACGAGATGAGCATCGTGACGTTCTGCAACATGCACGAAAGTTACTAAAATCAGCTGGTGCCGCGATTGTCGACACTGCGAGCAGCAGCGGTGGCGATAAAGCAACCAAGAAGAAGAAAGCTAAGGGTTTTTCAAAGGAAAAGTCTGAGAAGAAGCTAAAGAAGGAAAAAGAGAAGGCAGAGAAGGCAGAACGGGCAAAGGAGAAAGAGAAGGAGAAAGAAAAAGAGAAAGAGAGGAAGGCTGCAGCAGCGGTTGCTACAACTGCAGGTACCAACGGCAAGGATAAGAAAGAATCCGCCTCGCGAGAGACAGCAACCCCCGAACGCCAAGAGTCTGATGCCGATGGCTTTCAAGTGCAAACGCTCAACATGTCCGATTTCCTGGGGTCGTGAATTGCACTTCAGTTTCATGAGTGGCAACTAGGTGATGCCTGCCGCGCTATGGTGTTAAACGACTCAGGCTCCTTGTGCGCTTGAAGTGTGGAACCCAAGAGACGCAGAGATGATTACAATTTATGTCGTGTTCACTTCTCAGGTTGCACAGGTATACAATGGTGGTGACAGATCAATCGATTCTCGTTCTGAGCGCCTATATACATTATCATCATTGCGGTCAATGAAGCTGTGCAAAGCAGTCGTAGATCTGCTGGGCACAGTCTGCGGAGATCCACGGTAGCATTCGTCTCCAATGCATCTGGTTGAACTTCTTGGCTGGAACTTGCCTGGCAGCGAAGTTTTGGAATCGGAAACTTAGGGACAATGCTGAACCAAACGAAATAGGAGGAATGGACAGGAAGAACTCCAGCCGAGACCAAAGGGCTGCATCCACCGCAGAGCTGGTGCTTGGTGTCAGACCATATCCTTCGTCAATTTCCCTCCTACATCAAGGAACAGTCCTCAGCAGCAGCTCGGACATGTAAGTTGCATTGTCAAATGTATCCCTTACCTTGCCATTACCAGCAGTCGCGAAACAGCAGCCATTGCGGAATTAGTTCTCAGGACAGTGATGCCGTTTCGGGAGTTCTCATCGACAACAGGTGCCTCACAACACGGTGCTTCCGTCTCAACAACGATCACAAGTTGCTTAAAAATTCCGTTCATCATTTGGATCTGTCGGTGCTGGACGGCGTCTCCACCAGCGGCCTCGCGACCGAGTTTCTCGAGCTTTTCTCCAGAGATCCACATCACACCAACTCGTAGACCAAGCACCACATCAACCTCCAATTTGGACTCTACCACCACGCGCGCCTCTACACCGACAGCGCTACACATTGTAGTCGAGGAAAATGAAGAACTCACTCGTATGGATGGCCCAGATGGCTGGTCTCTTGGCTGAATCAGCGCTTCTTGAATTGGTTCTGGCCCGGTGGGACCGAGCAAGTTGAAGGAGGGCATATCAATGGCTAGCGTGTCGACAATAGCACCATTTAAGTGGTTGATTCTGCTGTTGCGGTCGTCGTGGATAGGTAGTGGAGCTTGTGGTGGAGGTCTCGAGATCGTTTGCACTTCTACTGGAGCTTGAGGCGGAGGTCTCGAGGCAGTTTGTACGACTACGTGGGCTTGTGGTGGAGGTCTCGCTGTCGTTTGTGCCTGAGCAGCCCGTGCTTGGAGTCGTTCAAGTGCCTTTCGACGATTGGCTTCAGCGCGTTCGCGGGCAGATCGCCCAGGCGAAGGGTGTGCGTCCACACCGGCCTTGCTGACATCAATAGCAGCAACAAAGGGTTGCTCCGATCGACATGGGGCATTTGGAACAGCCACAACAGGAACCCGTTGTTTGCTGACGTGGTCGATAGCAGTTGATTTCCGGGCTATGGAAGGAACACCGCTTGACGTAGCTGGTGCACCACTCTTCGCCCTTTCAGCAACGTTGATAGGAATAGAAGGCTGTTCTGGGCGCTGTGTGTCGCTAGTGATCACCATCGTTCGCTTTGCATTGTCATTGGAAACGGAGTCACGAGAGTTATTCATTGTTGGGTTACTTGGTTTGGATGCGTGGTCATCATGCCGCTTCAGTTGGGTCGCCCTCGCTGATTCTGGTTTTTCGAAATCATCGTCGTCGCTCTCTTCCTCGTCAACCATTTCAAGCGCAAGGTTTCTTGTGATCACGACGGTGTCCACATTTGCTGGCGCAGACGACCGCTTATGTTGAGCAATCGGTGGTGTCGGAGTTATCAACGAAATAACCTCACCATTGGATGGCGGCAGCTCAGGCTCTTCGTCTTCTTCGCGTTCCTCTGGAATGCTGCGAACTGGTGTCTGCGTCGGTTCCTCTAGTTCGGCTCGTCGAGACTTCATTTTTCGCAGGCAGTCGCGAATAATTCCACCTGTTGGGATGTATGCACTTGCTCGTCGCCCACGGAAGAATTGCGGCGTTTCTTGTGATTCCATCAATGAGCGGGCGTAGATGGCACGCATGTCACCGGGCGATGGTCTGAACGTTGGGTCGTCCATGACGCTGTTTGAGAACACCATTTGTGAACCATCGTCAATGAACGAACTCTCAAATTCATCGCAACTGGACCCGTCCATGTCATCATCTTCGTCCTCTCCACTCACTTCGGCTTCGTCATCAATAAACAATCTTGCCGCAGCTTGAGTATCCATTTTCGACTTTGCCTTTTTCGGCGTTGGCTGTCTGGGTTGGGAAATCCC
Source organism: Lagenidium giganteum (assembly GCA_002286825.1). Taxonomy (NCBI): domain Eukaryota; phylum Oomycota; class Peronosporomycetes; order Pythiales; family Pythiaceae; genus Lagenidium; species Lagenidium giganteum. Next base: position 37,230 of record NSDO01000260.1, read on the forward strand.
ATCGGGAGTCGAGCATTGCGAGGAAATCCGCCTGCGCTTCAATCTGCGAAGTCGTCGCAATTTCTTCGTCGATTGTTCTTGAGATTGAGTGAGCAGCAAGCCACTTGGCGAAGGAGCATGTGCTTCACTCAAATCCAAGACATGTGAGGTTTCGGGAACTTGAATCGGTTTTGTTTCTTCTACTGGCGCATTCGAGTTCAGTACATCGGTGTTTTGTATTTGACACGCCGTTTCGCCACAAATTGGCTGAACTGGAGTTGTCGTGGGAATTGTTGGAGGCAAAGGAACGCAGTTCTCTGAAAAATCAGACTCGGGTTGATTGTGATTCGGTATGGAACTCTGCGAGCTGAAGTCCAGCTTTTTCTGGCACCTAGGGAGGCGGGGCCAACAGTCACTCACCACATCCTTATCAGTTGGTAGCTGTACCGCGTCTGGTGAAGTGGGGCTGCTTGCCTTTTTCGCCTCTGCCAAAGACTCAAGCTGCTTGATGAGTTGGTTTCCTCGCTCAAGCAAACGATCAAGATGTGGCGGCGATGCATCTTTGACTGCCCCCATTGGAGTAGGCTTGGATTTGGACGAGTCGGATTCAAGAGTTTCTTCTTCTGGCACGAGCTGGAGCTTTTTCCGTGGCTTCTTCGACATCTGAGTTCTCGATTTCTCAACGAGCTGGATATGTTGTGAAGGTGGGCTTTCCCCTGCAACAACTTCCACTGATTTCTCAGGAGATTTCTCTACATGCGTACTGGTAGCCGGAAATTCTTTAGATAGGTTCGTCGGGTTGGGCGTTTGCTCTTTGTCTAGATTGATGCATTCACGCTCTGTTAAAGACGCTTCCGGGGGCTTTGCTTGCGATCTCGTTTCGTCGACGAACTCATAATTAGGAACTTCAATTTCAAAGCTGAAGAGATTCTCTGTCGGTGTGAACGAAACGTCATCAGGTCGTGATGAGTTTGTCCGCACCATAGCCTCCATCGTTGTTGGATCGGTCACCACATCACTTTGAAGCCGGGGTTCATCGAGTTCATCGTGATCTCTTGGCAACATCATGCTTTGATCGAAACCTTCACCGCGAACGGCGCGGATGACATGAGCTAGGGCATTAGATCGTTGGCTGTGACCAATCAAAAACGTATTCCGTCGTACAATCCTTGTGCGACTGGCAGATACGCGCACATTTCTTCGCGGGGATGAACCAAAGCCTGGGGGGCAGTAGATCGCCTCGAGAGTGGATGATTCCAACGGCGTAAGCTTCCATTGACCAGATACTTCAGTGATGGCTGGGTCACCAAATCTGGAAGAGCGCTGACGTGCAGCAATTTGCTTCCCCGCAACCTGAGACGCTCGAAATTCCGGAATATGCATCGCGAGTTTAGCCAGGGTAGGCGAGATACTCATGGGCAGCATTCGTGGGCACTTCGAATACACGAACTTGTTCTTGAACGTCGTCAGCGCCCGGCTGACAGTCTTGGCTGCCGCAACACTTCGAGCCAGTTTCTTCTCTTCGTCACCCTCAGTCACCAAGATAATCACTTTGCCGACTCGCTTTCTACCTGTTCGCCCCATGCGCTGAATCATTCGCACCGGTGATGTTAGTGCATCAAACGATACGATCAGATCAACTTCTCCGATGTCGAGTCCTTCTTCAGCAATACATGTAGCGACCAGAACGTTGAATTCGCCGCGACGAAACTTCGCCACGATCTCTTGCTGCATTTTCTGCGACTGGCCTTTCGCTTCCTTCCCTTTGCCCGACGCGCCCTGTCCAATGAATGGCTGTACTTTGATGAGAGGCTGCATTCTTTCCAGCAATCCCACAATCTCGGTCACACTGGCGCGGAACTGCGTGAACACAATCGCTCGCGTGCTCGAGCCACCAGAACGATGACGCTCGAAGTGCTCGGACAACACCTCACGCAACTTGACCAGCTTCGGGTGACTTGATGTGTTGCCATTCGCGTTGCTGTTGTGAGCTTCCAGACTGAGCAACAGCGATTGGAACTCAGTTGTTCCCAGAAGTTCTCGCTTGGACCACGACCGAGTATTCTCGTTGATCCACGGATGCACATATTCCTTAAAGCTGCTGATTCCATGAACAGTCAGCAGGTCACGCGCGTGTACTAAACTCACCAGCAGTGCCAAGTCGCTCTCGGCACCACGATGTTCCTGGTAGTTGGGACTCTTCCGAAAGCGCTCCCGCATCTGTAGCACGTACCACCGCGTCAACTTATCCGGGTCCTTGAACAGAATGATTTTGGCCGTGTACAGTCGATGAACAATCCGCTCAAACACCTTGAGGAATAGCTCCTTCACTTCCGTTATCTGCGAACTGAGCGAGCACTTGATAACCTCTTCTTGGCGCGCGTGCGTGTACTTCTTCACGTCGGGGTCGTCGGCGCAGCGACTCTCAATATGCGAGATGCGCAGGTTCCGGATCACGTCCTGGATAATGTCGAACTTGGCTCCTGGGGTGGCCGACAGCGCCAACACGCGAAAGAACGTCGTTTTCTTCTCGATTTCCTGGATCACGCCACAGTACGCGTAGTTGCCAGTGGCGCGATGAGCTTCGTCCACCACCAGACAGACAAACTGCTCGGCTTCACAAATGCCCTGGCGCAGGTCGTTTTGGATGCTCTGTGGTGTACAGAAGAACACACGCTTAGCTTTCCACAGCACGCGTCGCGTCGATGGCGGGACGTTGCCTTGCAACTCGGCCGTGTCCGTCAACGGGATGCCCATAATCTCGTGGCACGCCTTCACCTGCTGCGCCACCAACGGCTTGGTCGGAGCCATGAACACGATCTTGCCCGTCGGGAACCACCGGTAGTAGTTGTACATCACGACCGATGCGATCAGCGTCTTGCCGAGGCCCGTCGGCAGCGATACGAGCGTGTTGTGGTACAGAGCCCGCTCCGTGATTGTCAGCTGGTAGTCGCGCACGGCGTAGTTGGTCTGATACACGAACTCGTGCGCTGCTTCGTAGTCAATCTGCGGCAGCGACGCTCGATGCGCCACGTCCAGATAGCGCTTCTTGGCGTCTTCGTCTTCGCCGCGCTGGAACTGCGCGCCAAAGCCAATGGGCCACGCAGCGGCGTTGCCTCCACGCGACTGCGAGGCATTACGGCCACGACCTGGCTCAAACGCTTCCGCATCCGCTGCATGTGCTGAGAAGCTGTGTGTCGCTGCTGTTCCTGCTGCGTTTGCGCGTGGCGGTGGGTGCGCCGCCTGGGTCGGCACCGGCCGAGGCGGCAACGCGCGACTGGCTGCAGCTGCGGCTGTGGCGGACGGTGGCGGACGCGCAAACGGCAGCGTCGCCTGCTTCACTTTCTTGGACTGCGAGAGCTGCGTCATGGGCATCGTCATGGGCATCGTCGTCGCCATTGCCATTGTGGTCGCCGGTGCAGCCGTGAACGTCTGTCCGCGCGGGGTGCGGCACACTTGGCACGTGGTTCTGGCCGCGTCATTGCGCAGCGTGCACGACAGACACGACCACGCGGCCGCCGCGGGCTGCTCATGTTGCGCGGCCTGTTGCTGGCGATGGCGCGACTCCAGCTGCTCGAGTTCCGACAGCAACGCGGCGTCCCATTCGTCGTCGTCTTCCATCGCGCGCCGCCGACATCGCTTGGTGCTGCAACTGGTTGTTGATGGACGCAGTACCGTAAAATCACATAACATGCCCCATGGGGAGGGGATGGTAAGTGCAACATACCGACAAGTGTTAATTGCATAGATAGAATATCACACACCGCCGATTTCGTGTCCAGAAAGCTCCACGTGGAACTTGTGTCAATTTCATGTCGGCGTTATTGTGTCTTCGACAGTACGCGCTCCGCCCGTGCGGCTGACATGCTGACCGACAGAAGGGGGAAGATCCACGACGCGCGGCATTGACTTCCATCGCTCGCCATGTTCGCTCGCACTGCGCTCGTGTTGGCGCTCGGCGCCCTCGCTTCCATCGCGTCGGCGGCGCGCACGGCCGTGATCCTCGACTCCCCGGAGCTCGAAACCACGCACTCCAAGTTCCTCGCGCAGCTCAAGGGTGAGGAATCCGAGTCCCGATCTGTGGGTGGTGGCCGCCTCATGCGGGATTGTGGCTGTATTGACGTTGTTTTGTGTTGCTGGATGTATGTGATTGATTGATCAGCGCGCGGTCATGAATTGGACATCTTCAGCAACGAAGTGGACGCGGAGCTGGAGCAGTACGGCGTGCGCCAGTACGACAACCTCGTCATCTTGGCGCCGCACAAGAAGCTCGGAAAGGTGACCAAGGCCGATCTGCTTAACTTCGTGGAGAACGGCGGCAACGTGCTGCTCGCTTCCAGGTGCGCTTGCCACCTGTGCTTTTGTGTCTTGTTGTTTCGGGCACGGGGACTCACGTTATGCCACGTGTGTTATTGATGCAGCACCAAGCTCACGAAGGTGCAGCGCGAGTTCGCGTTGGAATGTGGCGTTGAGTACGAGAAGAAGGGCAACCTGGTCATGGACCACGTCAACCCAATCGAAGACGCGTCGGACATCTTCAACTCGATCATCGCGGCCACGGACTTCGTGCCATCGCACCGCGTCGTGGGCAAGGCGCTCGCGGACCCAAAGAACAAGGCCAAGAAGCCTGTGGCGTTCAACGGCATCGGCATGACGCTCGAGCCAAGTAACATCTTGGCGTTCCATGCGTTGATGGCGCCAACGACGGCGTACTCGGCCAACCCAGTGAAGGAGATCACGGCCAAGATTGTGGACAGCGACCTGTTGTTCGGCAACCAGATCGGTCTCGTCACGGCTGTGCAGGCGCGCAACAACGCCCGCCTCGTGTTTGCCGGCTCGCTTGCCATGTTCAGCGACAAGTACTTCACGGATGCGTACTCGAACGAGGCGCTAACCGCGGCTGTGAGCAAGTGGGCGTTCCAGGAGGCCGGTGTGTTGCGCATGACCAACGTCAAGCACCAGCGCGCCGACGGCACCAAGCCTGACAAGATGTTGCACGACGCTCCACGCCCAGACCAGCCAATTACGCTGTACCCAGATGCCGAAATCGCGCGCGACTCTCTCGTGTACCGCATCAAGGACAACCTGACGTACTCGATGGACATCCACGAGCTGGTGGAGGGCAAGTGGGTGCCTTACACCGCCAACGACGTGCAGCTCGAGTTCGTGATGCTGGATCCATACGTGCGCAAGTCGCTGAGCCACGACGGCAAGGGCCACTTTAGCGTGACGTTCGAGTCGCCAGACCAGTATGGCATCTTCCTGTTCCGCGTGCTCTACCGCCGCCTCGGCCTCACGACGCTGTACACGACCAAGCAGGTGTCGCTGCGTCCTTTCAAGCACGATGAGTACGAGCGCTTCATCCCGGCCGCGTACCCGTACTACGTGTCTGCGTTCTCCATGATGGTCGGCGTGTTCATCTTCAGCGGCTTCTTCCTCTTCCACCAGGACAAGCAGTAGAACACCATGGAACAGAGAGGCCACGCCAAGGCAGGCGCAACGAATGAGTTTATCGTAATGAATCATGATGCGCCGTCGTTGGCTCGTTATTCTTCGTGGCTTGGCTGTCTTTGATGTCGTTGTAGTGGTGATTGACAATTCGCGTGACGTGTGCCACGTGGTCATTCTCTGGAACGCCCAAGCCGCTGACATGGTGGACGCCAAGCCAGCGCCGAGACAGGCATCGGGCGACGACCTGTTCCGATGGATTGAGCAGCGCGAGGCGCAGCAGCCGCAGCCATGGGGGCGCGTGCTTGATGCTGGCACGGGCCACCATTCGCTGGCGTGGCTGCGCGCCCTCGTCGCAACCAATGCTCACATGGGCAGCGTCGTGGCCGTCACGGGCGAGCCTCATCTCGCGACTGCGCTGGCACAGGACGACGGCGTGCACGTGTGCGCAGGGAACTGGGTCGACGACCAGTTCCTTCATGACGAAGCGCCCTTCGACGTCATCATCGCTGGTGAGTGAGGTGGACAGCCATGATAAACCACTGCATATGTTGACACTGAAGCGATGGAATGCTACGGCACAGACTATCTTATCGGCGCCATTGATGGCTTTGCGCCATACTTCCAGGTAAGAACAGAAAGAGACACTCGCACAAAGTCATCACGTCGCACAGGACTGACGTGCCCATACGTGTCCATTGGCAGGACCAAGTGATCAATCGACTGATGCGGCATTTGGCGCGTGGCGGACGCATCTACGTCATCGGCCTGGAGCCGTTGTGTTCGCTTCCTGCCGATGGTGACGTCGGCGCGTTCTGGGTGCAAGAAATGGCGCGCATTCGCGACGCGTGTATTCTGCTTGCAGGCAAGCGCTGCTATCGTGAGTTTCCCATGACGTGGACTGAGCGGCAGCTCCGCAAGGCCGGATTGACGATAAGGTCGTCCGTGCGCATGACCAATGTGTACACCATGGCGTCGATCGGGCGGCAGCTGCAGGTGGCGCGCAACCAGCTCGTTGCATTCCGTGACGAAGCACTGGCACAGTCGATGCAGCAAGCTATTGAACGCATGTACACCGACGTGAACAAAGCACTGGGTGCCAGTGGCAAGATCAAGTTCGGTTTCGATTACATATTGATGGCCAGTCGCGAAGAGCAGCCATAATCACAAGTTGCTGCTGTGGATGTTGGTTTCTGTAACGAATAAACACGAGGCGTGCAGTCACCACTACCAGCGAGTCACCGGCACTGGTGGAGTAGCTCACAGGAACCAGTCCGTGGCATCAGTAGCGCATTCATTCATTGAGGCGGCGTACCAGCAAAAATGCCCGACAAGCCGTGAAAGTCGCTTTATGGGCTCGCTGTGTGGTATTATACCCTTCGGATCGCCTTGAAGATTGTTGGGTTTCCACCGCATTTCCTCCACCGCTCGAGACTTGTCGTGTGGAGTGAACCAATATGTTGGAACATGGAGCCCTCAGCGTTCAGATGCAAAATGCACCGGCGTTCCTTTCTCCTCGTGTCCGTCACAGCGATTGGTGTGTGTGTACATGTTTTACGACTCAGGCGCGTGTTGCCATTACCTGCAAGATAGTCCACCTGGTCCGAAAGCGATTGATTAGCGCTGCCAGTGTGAAGTCCAGATACCGCTTCTCTTCTCGCATGTTGAACCATGCAAGACGCAGGTCATCCCGGCCTTTCCTGCAGAGCTCACGTAGCACATGCGACTTTCGATACGACGGCCGTTCTCCCTCCTCTTTTGATGCTTTTTACAGCATCGTACGAAAGGAAGATGCGCTTCGCATTTTTGCCATAACACTACTGTGTCGAGCATTCAGCAACGTGTATTGAGGATGCTCCATTTACGACTTGCCATTCCAACTTGGCTACAGCTGTAATGTTTCAACGATCGATGAGGTACTCCGGACACCTTTTCAACGTCTGAAACATGTGCGATGCACTGACAACAGCCAGTCTGCCGTTTGAACGTCTCATTGCTCTCATTTGGCACTGAGTGAAATCGAACGCGCTCGAAATTCTAAGAAACCCGCTGGACGCACCAACTCCGTTGTAGCTCACTTGCCAAGTAAACGAAGTAAGTCTCCAGTGTGTTTTCCGTGAAAGTCACGATCTGCGACGAGCGATTTTCAAAGAGAAGAGGTACCGTTCACCTTTGACGCCAGCGCGTTCAGTACTTGACTCGAAAGAACGGCGCGTGGTTGCAGCACGATCACTCTGTGAAGAAGTTGCTGCTCGGTGCTGTCGAACCTGAATATGAAGAGATGCTTTCCACGTGGAAACTGAATGATGAGAAGCTTTGGGGACAGACGTTTATGCCGCACGATTTCTTATTTACGTTCTGGTCGAGCGACCTGGTTGGCTACTTGATCAACACAAGGGAGTGCGCACCGAGGATTCGTGTCGAAAGTTCTTGGACGAGGTGGCACAACGACTTGCCATCTTGTGTGACTTTCATTGTGGTATTCCAGCAATTGATGATGTCTTCTATGCTATCGATAACACTTCGTGGGACCATCGTCCGAAGAAATGTCGAACATTACAGGCAATCCATTTGCCCGACTATTTCCCAGAGCAAGAATGGGTCGTTCTCAAGGAACTCCAGCGAGACGTATCTAGTCGTGTGCACCAAAGCGCATTGCCAACGACTAGCAAAGGACGGCCTTCCATCGCTTTTTTTTTCACATCACCTCTTTGATGAACAAGTCGTCGAGATACTGAAGGGAGAGTCGTGGTTCTTCCAACGCAGTTCGACGTGAAAGACGAGTACAGATGCGCCCAGTAGAGAGATCGCCGAATTGTGTTGAATTGATTGCTGAGCGGTGAGAGTAATAGGTTTCCGTTCCAAGCATATAAAATAAAGAAGCCACCGTTCTCGACGGGCATCAGCAGTCGGTGGCCGTTCCGACCACACTTGTGACTTGCGTCAGGCACCGGAAGACATCGTGGTCTCATCACAAGTGTGCAAATTAGTTCTGTACTTATGCAGAAAAGCAATCGCATACTATTACATTATTGTGATCGGTCGGCGGTCGGCAATAGGATGTTTGCCTTGATCATCATCGACTGCTAAAGCCCATCGTTCCGAGCGATTGCTGCAAAACATTTCCGATCACCGTGAAGTGTGAAATATCTTCGCTGCACTTGGCGATTTAACGTCATGAAGGTAGCGCTTGGACACTCCACCAAATGAGCAGCAGAAGGGAAAACGCTGATGGGCGCGAATAAGCTCGCGCGTGTCGCTGGTGCGTCGCGATGTCAGGATCAGTTCTTCAAGGATGGTCTTACCAGGTGCAGGACGTGGTTGTTGTTTTCGCCCGGGCGGCCGTGACATGCGATCTTCTACAGCTCCCGCAATTCTTCTACTCATGACGAATACAGTACACACTACAGTTGCAAGATCAAATTTAGCGTTGATTACATTTTTGATAGCGAGTCACGGTCGGCATCCACGGCACAGGAATCGCCGCGACCTGTCCATCGTCACTAGTTCTTCAGACCGTAATTTGTTGCAGTCGAAGATGCAAATACAAGTCCTTGACTGTAAAGAGGTTAATGCGCTTGCGCTTCGGGTCCATAGGCTTCTGGTAGAGTTCCAGGGCCACAACGCCAGCTTTCAATTCATCCAATTCGAGCAACGCCCAGCAGCGACAACTCTTTTTTCGCTTCTTGAGCTTATAATGCACGAACTCGAAGAACACGGCCGCACCGCCTGCACACAACGACGCATCCAAATGAGCATCTGGACCACCCATGAAGAGACTCGAAGCGCTGCTTACGTTCTTCCATCTCCTTCAAACTCACTCCCAATCGCACTTTCGAGCTGAATGTGACGTGGAGAGCCTCCACGCTTTTCCCAACAGCTGTTTCGTGTTTTTCTCCCATCATTTTCCCATCCTTGTCTGTTCCGGTCGCAGATGTCAGTAAACACCGTACAGTATTCTCCATGGATAAACCACTCAACCCACCGTGCACAGACACCACGACGGTCGGATTCACATAGACGCTTGCGTCCTTTAATCCAATCCTGTCCACGACAATGTCGAGATACGATGCTCCTGGCTTTCGTTCAACGGTATCTTTCCCATCCGTCGCCACTTGCGCAGCGATGTCTTCCATCTCCGAGTCGATCTCCACCATCTGCACTTCAGACTTCTTCCGTTGTTGCACATCGTCACCTGCCATGCTGACAGGCAGAACTGGAGGCGCATTTGAGGCAAGTGATCTGAGCACCATCACAACATCCTCCATGTCTTCTTTGGTCGGTGCATTGCGATCACTTCCCACCGAACTGAGCGACTTTGCTCGTTGCTCCAAAAGCTTCGCGGTCTTTTCAAGAGTTGCCTACGGAATAATGACAAAAATGTTGAGCAAATGCTTTCGTGTCGATCGATTCCTGACAGCAGCCGTACCTTTTGAGACTTGTTCACATCCAGTTTGCGAAGCGATTGTCTGATTGTGTCGGCGAGTCTGAAGTGCAGTGCAGAGCCTCCACATCACATCTTCATTGCAAATCCACATCACGAGAGCGACGCACAAACTCACGTTTCGTACGCTTCCACAGCCTCGATAACCTGTCCCCACGAATCCGTCTCCACCGCGTGGTGAAGGGTGCGACACCACTTCATCAGGGTTTGCTCCAGACTCTCCATCGTGACAAGAAGCTCAAGAAGACCGAAGGTTGGGAAATCGATCCAGCAGAGGAAGCGACAGCGTGCGCCCCGAGCAGTTAGCAACAGTAACCCTGCAGCCGTTTCAGCATATGCCGTTTAAAGCGAATCCAGCGCGCTCGCAATAGCTTCTTGCGCAACTCTTCTTCGGGAAGCACGTGCAGAAGAAAATCGAGAAGGTACATGGCTCCGTCGATTCCAAAAGCCACTTCGAGATACAACACGAAGAACTCGGCGGAGACCCTCGACTTGCCAAATTGACGCGCTTGCTTTTCGAACAAGTGAAACAGGCTCGGATTGTGCTGGCAATCGCTCCACACGGCATCAAGGATGGCTTTGTTCAAGCTGTCAGCAAGATCGTAGTCGAACTCGGACAGATACGAGAGATCGGACTCCATGTGCTCGTCAATCTGCGCCACCAGCAAATGATTGAGTTCTTCCAAGCCAAGCCACATCCGCCGATCAACGCTTGCAACTCTGCTTCCACTTGCGGCCATTTTTTCGATCAATAAGTACGATCCGTCAACGCAAAATTCTGTGGGTAGCACGTAGCCGAGCGTGATCAGGAGGCGCCCTCCACTGCGAATTGGCTTGATATCTGACAGTGGGAATATGTCTTGGACAGTGCCGTGGTGATCATTAGTAACGAGAGTGATCGAGAGGTCAAGCATCGTGCACAGTATCACAAGCTCCATCGCGCCAACGCGGTAATGAAGTCGATTCTTGAAAGCGTGCATCTTGCGCTTCAGGTCGACCACGCTCATTCGAAACTTTTCTTGCAGAAGGTGGACGTGCAAGAGGCCATAGTTGGACAGGGCTTCTCGCATTGTGTCAACGCCAGTCGACAGTTGATCCTGTTCTTCATCTGCTTCTTCGGTGGTTGCCGTCTGCGGTGACACCGCGAACATCTCGTAGAGCCGTTCGTCGATGTCGTTGATCTGTTGCAAGTAGAAAAGCACGCAGGTGAGTGCTGTGATCCCCTCACGCGGCTGCAACACCACGCGGTAACCCTTGGCCAACAGCATCGCCTTCATCGCTTTGTCTGTCGTGCGGAAAGACGAGTTCTGGCAGATACATCCGTAGCGCGAGCACATGACCATGTTCCGCGAACGATCGTCCAGCAAGTTGGTGACCAGGTCTTCGGACTTGGAGCCACCTCTGGGTTTCCTGCCCAGTCGCCACTGGTGGCGCTGCTGTTGCTGCTGTTTGAGGATGTCACGTTGCGACTGCATGGTTGGGTCAGCCACCACCAGGTCCAGCTCTGGGTCTTGGTCTTCCGGCTGCGGATCGATCACGCTGTCCAGGCATAGCCCGCAGTCGTGCACTTGGTTGCGTTGCACTTGCGTCTGCGTCCCAAATCCATTGTCAAAGTCAACAAACCCCCGCAAGAACGGCGGCGCACGCGGATCCATCAGGTGCGTCAAGCGCATCGTCGTGTCCTGCAGCAACGCCGTCAAGTACGCCGATAGCTCCTGGCACCGCGTCGCCAAAAACTTCTTGCCCCGATGCATGCGGAAGAACGTGCGTCGATGGTGCGCGCGCGGCGGCTTGATGAAGCTCATGCCGCCCGGGTAACTCCGGCGCAGCTGGTTGTCAAGGCCCTGGAACTCTTGGAAAGTGCGGTAGATCTGCCATTTGGACTGCAGTAACGTGCCTCCGTACTGTCGACACTGGAACAACACGCTGGTCGTGATCAGGAACTCTGGGTGCTCCATGATGCTCGAGTCGAACTGGAAGCCGTCGACGCTCACGTCCACGCGCAGCAGCGCCGTGATGTCGCGCCGCGTCACTTGGCCGATGCTCGACATGCGCTTCTTCAGCGGGTGGTTCGACTTGCGCGCGGACTGTTCTTGTGTCGTGGGCTGAAAGGCGCTCATAGACATGGCTGCACACATCATGGCTGTGGTCGCCGCGCTCACCGACATGGCGTGGTCAGCTTCATCGCCCATTGCAGTGACTGCGGGGCAAGGCGGAAGCGCGCGTCTGCGCCGCTCGGGCCGAGGCGTCGTCTTCGCTGCGCGGCGCCGATGCTGTGTTTGTGTGTGCTTCTCACGCCCGACACGCTTCCGCGCGCGGGCCAAGGTGCTGCATTGCCGGCCACTGGCTTCCTGTACCAGATGTTACTCACAGGAACTCTCTTGTTCCAGCGAGCGACACGATGTTAATGCCACGGCCGAGTTGCCCCTCTCAAAGGCGATGGCGCGCTCGCTAGCAGATATGACGGGGGTTGGCCGCTGCTTCCCGCCACGCAATTGCAATTATTGGGATTGGATGAGCGCGACGACAGCGAATGCGGGTGGCCATGCGGCGTGGAGCTGCTTGTCGGCGAGCGAGATGGAGTTCCTGGTGAGGAGGAGGTGGAGGTGACTATGTCTGTGTGGTGGTGGTGCGGTTGTGTGCTGATTGGGTTGGTGGTGAGCAGGCGGAGCAGGAATTGATCGCGATTGTGCCGCACTTCCACGTCCGTGAGAACAACGGCATGATGAACTTCATTGGGGTGCGCAAAGGCGATGACGTTGGAGAGCGTGATGGATGTGAGTGAGAGAGATAGTAAATATGTATTGGGTAGGGTGATTTTGGTCCGTTCCAAGCTGGTATCACCACGCAAGTGCCGTTGTGGCTGGCCATCATGCTCAAACAGCTCAACAAGTGCCGGATCATTACGCCATCGTGGCTGGCTGTTGGTGAGTGGCTGCGCACGTTGTGTTGTCAATGCACCAGTGCGTATGCTGATGCTTGTGTTGCTGGGTTCAATTCAGATTTCTTGACTGCTCGCCTTGAACGCGAGAAACAGAGCGACGTGTTTGAGAAGCTGCCATACCACTACCTCGAGTTTGCGTCACTGTTATTTAAGAAGTGCGTGGTTTCCTGGCGTGATCCGGTCTTTTTGTGTTGCATACATGGGCCCATCGCTGATTATTCAACCTTTGACGACATGCAGCGCTCCAGAAGATGTGGAGCAGATCGAACACGTCCGTTCTCTCCTGGAAGACCTGCAAAACGTGCGGCAAGACAAGATCCGCAATGGTCTGTACAAGATCTCAACAGATGTGCAAAACGGCGGTACTGCCTACGCCATTCAGGTTGGTCTCCCACTGGTTGTTAAGTGCACTAGCTCCGCAACTGGTTCCTTATTTTCGATCTACGTCGTGACTTGCATTAGATGAACAATATTGCGGGATTGGAAATTAATTCGGTTCGCCAATTCATGATCGGCGTGAGTGACCTTGCGAACGCATGTCTCGGCTGTCGGTGGGTGAGTCAAGTGATGCTGACGTCGCTCGTGCTGCTGCTTCCAGTCCCTCAACAAGTTCCACGGTTTGGCCAAGCTCAGCGAAGAGCAATCCGGTATGAAATATTGCAGACTGCGTGGTCATCACGACGCACGCATCACTAACAACGTCCTGGTCATGCTTTTGATGTCACAGCCAACGACGATTTCACGCAATCCCAGAGCCAAATGTTTTCCGAACCATCGTCTGGTGCGTGCATAACTGCTCTGCGACACGTATCGCCATTGGCGTCTCACGATCGTGTCTTGTGTGTGCATGCCTACAGCCGAAGCGACGCCAGTGCAGCGACTGCGTCGCTTCCGGTAGCCACCGTTCGAAGTGGCCCATTTGCAAGATTCGTCGCTGTCTGCGGAGATATTCGACCGTGTATTACACTCGCTACTCGCAGCCGCAATATAAAGTCTACGCAATGCACAACACTTGGTATCACTAGTACGACGGAGGCGGGCGTGGACGCCCTGCGGGTTTCTTCTTGCTCGAATAGCCCTTGGCACGTGCGAGGTCGGCCTTGACCTTCTCCATGGTCGGCGAGCACACAGCGACCGGGTTCACTTGCACCATCGGGCTCTTGAGTTGATACGCACACTCGGCAGCGGCACGTTCGCGTTCGCGCTTGTCCTCTTCCGCTGCTGCGACGCAGCAGACGCCGCACAGCGCAGCGCAGGCCAGGCAACCACACACGTCTTCAGCCTCGTTCATAGTCAATCTGTTGCGTTGATGTAGTCCACGGAAGGGTGGGGCTGGTGCGAAGCAAATGCAGCACTGCCAACGGGTCGTTGCGACCGCTCGCTGAGCCGCAGCAAGCAACGCTGTGCCTTACGCATGGCCCAGAATGGCCAACAGCTATCAGGTAGGAGGCAGCGCGTACGTGGGTCGCATGATCGCACGTTCATCGTGGCTGGTGGCACCTTCACGCACGGGCGCAACCGCCCATGAACATTCCGTGCAGCATCTCGGACTCAGCACGCATGATTCCGGTCGAAACCAGGTACGATGGGCTTAAGTGCGGCTTAGTCCACGCCACTGCCGCTCAGTATCAGATCTGAGAAGTTCGAGCCATGCCTGAATCGGCGCACCATCCAGCAGCTCCAGTTGACTGGAAGCGTGTCATCTAGCACCGAGAGCAGCACCAACCATCGACGTGGAGCAGCAGCGATGGCCGACGGAGACCTGTGGCGCGACCGCAACAAGGTGTTTGTGGCGGGCATCCCAGCCTATGTGGACGATGCGGCACTGGCCGACAAGTTTAAGCAGTTCGGCGAGATGTTCCAGTCCAAAGTCGTGTATGACAACCGCACCAACAAGTCGAAAGGTGAATGAAGGGCTCGCTGTGCATGTGTGGGCACAGCTCTCACAATGGCTGTGCATGCGAGTGATATCGAAAACTTACAACGTATGAAATGGCATCCAGGCTTTGGCTTTGTGACTTTCAGTGAGTATGTCAACGCCCTGGACGCCGTGAACACATTGAACCAAACGGTTAGTCGTGGTTACGTTGACTATTTGTTTTGGTGACATGGAGAGTCTGACGAGGCGCACGCTGCTGCTACACTAGAAATGGGATGGACGGACGTTGAATGTGCGCTTCCTGCAACCAAAGGCGCAGAAGGGCGGTGACGGGGCTGCTGTCAAGAAGCCAGCCAAGGTGTTTGGGCCGCTGCCTGAAGGCTGCGCAACAATCTACGTGGGCAACCTAGCGTACGACATTACTGAAGAAGTGCTGCGCAAGGTGTTTGACAAGTGCGGTGCGATCAAGGCCGTGCGCTTTGCCGAACACATCCAGACCAAGGAGTTCCGTGGGTTTGGCTACGTGCAGTTCTACGAAGGCGAGGCGGTGCTGCAGGCCATCAAGCTGGACGGCATGGTTGTCATGGGTCGCCCCATGAACATCGATTACGGCTCGCGCGACGAAGAAACAGCCAAAGCGCGCGAAGAAATGGGCAAGAAGCTGAAGAAGGGCATCTGTCACAAGTTCCAGAGCGGGCAGTGCGACCGTGGCAACGACTGTAAGTTCGCCCACGTGCTCAAGGACCAGGACGTCGAAGAGATGATCAGCCAAGCCGATCGACCAGTTGGCAGCGCCACGGTGACTCAGGCCAATGCGGATGCCACGGTATGCATCAACTTCCAAAAGGGCAAATGCAAGCGCGGCAGTGACTGTCGCTTCCTGCACCTGGGCGCCGGTGACGAAAGTGCGAACCAGGACAATGGCGACTACAACGCCTACGAAGCGGACGAGCAACCAGTTGCCGAAGTTGCGGTTCCAGAACCAATCGAGGAACCAACCGAGGCAGCGCCAGACGCACCAGCGTGTCAAAACTTTCAGAAGGGCAAGTGCAAGCGTGGTAGTCGATGCCGATTCCGTCACATCCACGCAACTGAAGAGCCTGAGGAGGAAGCTCCAGCCCACGAACAGGCACCTGCACGCGTCAAGCTTGATGTTGCAGCTGTGCCAGAAGTTGCAGTGTGCCAGAACTATCGCCGTGGTCGTTGCAACCGTGGTGCGTCGTGCCGCTTTGCGCACACTGACCACGTCAAGGCAGCAGCTGTGCCAGTGGAACAAGTGAGCTACTACCAAAAGCGCTTCCAGAGCATTTGCTACAATTGGCAGAACTCGGCGTCGTGTGTGCGTGGCGACGATTGTCCATTTCAGCACGACCAGAGCATTGCACCAGCGAAGTCCGCTGCTGTCGAGACGGCGAAGGAAGTGACAGGAGTTGATGACGAAGAGGACAGCAAGAAGGCCAAGAAGGACACAAAGAAACACAAGAAGCGAAAAAGCAGCGACGCAGACGAGGAAGAAGCCAATGATGACGAAGATGACAGCGCTCGCAAGGAGAAGAAGAAGGAAAAGAAAGCCAAGACGAAGAAGAGCAAACACAGCGATGAATAGAGAGAAGGCTAGGGCGGACGCAATAGATATCAAAATACAAATGGTTTGTCGAATTGACGTTGGTTGGGTCTAAGGTGTCTGCCACAGTTGCCTGTGTCTGTGTGGAATAGGATACAGTTGAGTGGGTCTATGGGGGTGGTGATGGAGGACTGTCGCTTCCACGACGATCAGCAATCTGCTAGCCACGCGTGGTTCAGCGCTTCCACTGCCGTCAGTCGCTCCGCTGGGTCGACCACGAGGAGGCGGTGGATCAAGTCGCGAGCTTCGTCGGAGACGCCACATTCGTTGAGCGCGTCCATATCGAACTGACCAGCGAGGATGCGTTCCTTCAGCTGGGCATCAGTTGCGTCGTTTGTGACGTCGAATGGATGGCGACCTGCCAAAATGACATAGAGCACCTGGGCGATGCAATCAATCCAGTTAGCTGGGTAATACACTCGATCGTTGAGGCAACACAGAACTCACCACACCAAGCGCCCACATGTCGACGGCGCAGCCAGATTCTTGCATGGTGATGAACTCAGGTGCGGCATAAGCGACAGTGCCGAGGCCGTCATGCACCGAGCGCAGACGCTCGAGAATATCGTGTTCACGATAGGCCACGCCGAAGTCGATCAGGCGAATCTGCATTTGATCGGCGGCATCGTCGGCAATCTGCAAGGCACACACATGCAATTGTTAGCAGTGGCACAAGGGCGAGTTATATTCGTCGTCAGACGCACCAAAATATTCTCAGGCTTAATGTCGGCATGGACCACGTTCCTCGAATGCATGTAGCTCAAAGCGTGGCAAACTTGCTGCACCAGCTGTTTGGCCTTGCTTTCAGCGAAGACGCCCGTCGTCATCAGGTGATCGAAGAGCTCACCACCTTCCACTAGCTCAGTCACCAGAACATACGAGTCTGCCAATCCCAGCACTTCGGTCAAATGGTGCCAGCACGCATGCTGCACACAACAACTCCGAACCTGATGTCTCAAATGCATCACGAAGCTCCAGGACGTTGTGCTGACCGCCTAACTGCTTCAAGATAGCAACTTCTTGCCAGAACTTCCTGCAATGTGCCACATCGCACCACCATCACGTCAGTTTGATCTGCTCTACATCACCCAGCAAGTCACTCAGAGCCACGCACTCGTGAGAGGTCTGGTCCTTTGTCATCGTCTTCACCGCCACGGGTGTCTTCGTGCGCTTGTGAGTTGCTGCACGGACCAACCCAAAGCCTCCTGGAATGTGCACCCACAGTACCATTAGCTCAGTAGCCCAACATGGACCTCGGACGAATGCACACACCTTCTCCAATCACTCCAGCCACCTCGTACTCCTGTTGCAACCGCGCTGGTTGCTGCTGCTGTCGCCCCATCAAGGGCAGCGGTCGGCAGTCGCGAGCCACGTTGCCACGGTGGAAGGCCAGTGCGTCAGCACGTGCGGTGCTGGCAGCGTCCAGCCGCACCTCATCGCACGGCAGCACCGAGCCGACCGACGCGACGCAGAGCGCGACGCCGAGACTCGCTACAGTCCGGCGCGCCGCTGTCCATTCGGCCGCGCGCGCAGAGAGCACATGCAGGAAGCGCGTTGAGTTCGCAGATGCCATCGTGTTCGCTGATTGCTTGCTTGCGTTTCCACTCGTTCAATGTCGTCAAGCAATCGACTCCTTCCAATGAGAGTCGCGAACTTAGCCACTCGCGCGCCACCCACACCCCGCTGTGCTGTTGTTGCCCGTGTCACACTCGGCCACTGCTGCAATGGAGTGGGGCGATGGTGGTCGCCGATGGCGTACCCTCTGGGACTCGCGCGTGAAGCCGGCTGCACGTCGCATGAAGAAGATCGCCAGCCGCCACACGCCCACGACGGCCCTCACGCTTCCACCTCTGCCACGTCACGCATGGGGTTGGCGACCGCCGGGGCGACTGGGCGGCGCTGTTCTGGGACTGGGCGCGCCCGAGATTCCAGCGAAAAAAGCGCCAGTGGCGGTGGACAATGGTGGCCCGGTGGGTGGATGGTGCCACAATGGTGGTGGCCAGTGGTGGCCCGAACTGAGGCGCGTTGGCGGTCGGAAGCTTATCCGACGTTGCGCGGAATGTTCGCGTATGGCCAAACCCAATGTTAATATTAAGTCGCTGGTCGTTTCCATGGGTGTGAGTGTGTGTGTACATGCGTTATCAAGCGCCGACAGTGGTGGCCAGCGAGTGTATTCCGCCAGCAGCCGCAGCACCGGCGGACAGCACTTCGCTGGCGAGCACGCAGGCGCTACCGTCGGCGTCCGGCTCGAAGCCCTCGACGCACACGCACTGGTTGGTGGCGTCCAGCTCGGCATGCAGCGGGCACGCCGTGATCTCTTCCGCTGCCGGCTCGAATGGGTTTTCCAGGATCGACTGCATGCGACCGCCGGACTGCGCTTGGGGCTCTGTAGTGTCCGCGGTGACGGCTGCTTCACCTGCTGTGTGGAGCGAAGGATTGACGCGCACTCCGCTGATCTTGATGCTCGCGTTCTTCTTACCCGTCAGCGATAGCCGCGGGGATGACACGCCCGATGGCTGTTGCTGCTGTTGTTGTTGCTTGATGCAGACCGAGTTTGGCGTCGTGTTGTCGCCCACCCAGCCGTCCTGGCATGGCCCACACACGTTGGCTTCGTACAGACACTGAAACACGCACAGCACAACGTCAGCAGAAACATACTACGTCTGCACACAGTTGAGCTCCTTACCTGCTGCCGCCCCAAGGCCTCGCATGATGGCGTGACGTTGCATTCCACGTGCTCCAGCACATCCGGTGGCAATCCATGTGTGCGAGCGACCAGCGGCACGGGCGTCCACTGTCCTAGCACGCCGTGGCTGCGCAATGTCTCAGTTTGAAAGAACACGTCGTAGGACGTGCCTTCCTGAAGCCCATCGATGTCGAACACGAGCGAGCAGTTGGTTGCGCACACGTCCAGCGTGGCGTCGCCCTTTTTCACAGTGTGAGCAGAGTGAGCTTGCTGGACCCGGTAATGCACGTGGCCAGGGGCGCTGAGCTTCACGCGGGCAGTGAGTGCGTCCACGCGCGCGTCCGTGGCTGCGACAGCATGGGCCTCGATCGTCGGCGCAAGAGCGTAGGACACTACGTCCTTGTGGCTTGCTACTTGGCCGTAGACACCTTCACTACCGTCGCTCTCGGTCACGAGAAATACGGTGTAGCGAGCGCCAGGCTCAGGCACGCTGACGTTGAGTTCTCGCCAGTCGCTGTCACGAGCTAGTTGGCCACCACCGCCAGGAGCTAGCATACTCTCAGTCGTGACGTTAACCGTGGCGCGCTGCACCAACTTGTCCTGGATAGCAAGACGGTTGCCATACTGGTCGCTGCCGTTGGCGACGTGCTGGGTCTTGCTATGGAGCGTGGTCTGGATGACGGACACGTGCAATAGTCCGGGCTTGTCGACACGATAACCAACCGTCAGGCTCGTCGTGGTCGCAGGTGTGGGGAACGCCGCATGCGCTAAGAGCAACGGTGCGTGATCGAACGTCGTGACATTGGCAAACGTGTGCACGGGTCCGTAGATGCCCTTGTCGTCAAGCGACTCGACAACCACGAACACGTCATAGGCCGTGCCAGGTTCGAGGTAGTCTAGCACTTCACGCAACTTCAACGGTGCGTGCTCGACGGGGAACGACCGGCGAAGGCGCACAACATCGCGTGGGTAGTCATGGCAATTTGGCGCGTCCTTTCCAGGCCAGCGCTTGTTGCTGACGTTGAACGGCGAAGTCACGTTGAGCTCGCTCTGTCCTGCTTTTCCGGCCATGACGTGCACGTGGCCTGGCCTGGACAGTTGCACATTCAGCACCATGTCGGTCGTCGTGCCGTTGCGTGGAGCGACGACTAGCTCGGACGTTGTAGGTGGTGGCGCAAACGTGGTCACATTGGCGCTGCGATAAATCAAACTGAAGACACCGTCGCTGCCGGCAGTCTCGGTCGCTACGTACACAGCATATGTCGTGTTGGGTTGTAAGCCGTCCACATCTTCCTCGACGTTGGACTTGGAATGTTCGCGATCCGACATCGTGACTTTTATCTTCCGTCGAGCCAGTGGCATGCTGCAAGGATCGCTCACATTGCTTGAGGACGTTGCTGGAGCACGTAGCAGTTCCATCGATGGTGCTGAACAGTTGTTCGGGTACAGCAGGACGTGCATGATCGCTTCCTTGCAGGATACGCAACTCACGTCCATCTGGACAGTCACTCGTGTCGTGTTCCCGAACGTTGGGATAGCCTCGTAGCGAGACAAGTGTGGCGCGTGCTCGTGCGTACGGACGCTGATGCCTTCGTTCTCGTGATGCGTATCGTTCGGACGATGGCGATGTGGATTGATTTTGCTGAACAAGCCGTTGCTGTAGGCTGTCTCGTAGGCGAAGAATACGAAGTGTTCCCGGTTCTCGCGCAGCGACCGCACGGTTTGGCGCAGATGGAGCGTCGTGGCGTTTTCGTGCACGATCTCCGTGAATTGACCGACGGCAGCAACATGACCACGCCCTGGCACGGCCTTGAGGAAGCCTGTGGATGCGTCCCGCGTGTGCAGCGACGTGAACGAGTTGTGAAAGAAATCGCGACGACCTTCTTTGCCGTCCAAGACGAGGAAGTAAGGCACACGACCTCCCGCGACCGCGAATCGCTCGGTCCTGTCACTGATGTGGGCGGTTTGCTCTGGTGCTTCCATCAGCTTGGACATGAACAGCTCGATTACCAAGCCGTCAGTCGCAGCCGCCAGCGGTGCCACGCTCACTTCATCCAGCAGGATCGACTGGTTACTGTAGTCCGAGTGCGTGGTCAAGCGATGGCAGTTGTTCTCAACGCCATTCCAGGCAAAGATGCCATTGCTGGCAGCAGTCTCTGGCACCAAGCACAGGTCATAGCACGCGTTGGGAGGCAGATCTTTGAACTCCTTCTCCATCAGCTTGAGCTTGCGCACATCTTCACGAGAAACAGATATTGTGCCATTCTGGAGCACGCCAGGACCGAGCTCATCGTATAGCGCTGCCTTGAGCCCAGTGGCGTTGAGGTGGCTCAAATCGAATTCGCTTGTGGGCGGTGGCCAGCGGGGCACGACACTCGTGTCGTTGGGATCCTTGCGCTTCTTCTCTTCGATCAGCAGTGTGAGATTCGCTTCCTTCTCTCGTTGCAGTTCGTCCATCAAGTCCGAGCTACGATCGCGAATCAGTCCACGGAAGAACAACACGTAATGCACTTCGCCGAGCTGGTCTAGTTGGAAGTTGACCACAAGACTAGTGCTGGAACCGTCCATCGGCTGAACGCGGAACGTCTCCGGGACAAACACAGGCGCTCGTGTGTGTGTGGTGACCAGGATCGGGGGTGGGAAGTCGCCGAACACGCCATTGCTGTTTGGTGTCTCCGTTGTCAGCGACACGTGATACGTTGTGCCTTCCTTCAATCCGCGAATGGTCGTATTGCGTGAGTACGTGCGTGGTTCGCTTGGCCGCGTCTCGTTGGTCACGTTGTCCCACTCGAGGACGACGTCCGCAGTGTGCACGATCAGCTCACCACGCAAGACATGTGGCGTAATACCGACATCACCATGGTCGTGGCGCTTGATAATCGCCGGGTCTGCGAAGTCGATGTCGCTGAGGAAGTAGTGCACGGTACCTGGTGATGACAGGTTGACGGCCAACACAACGCCATCAATCCGATCCTCAATGGGATCCACGACGGCATTTGTTATCTTGGCGGCCAATGCATGCGTTGTGACGTTGATTGACGCGATCGTGCCATACACACCCGTTGCTTCGCCCGCCAGACTGGTTTCCGTCGCGACGTGGATTGTGTACGTGCGATTGGCTTTCAGGTCACCAACAGGCACAGTCCACGTGCTCACATTGGCAAATTCGTGCTTGTTGACCACAAACGGACTTGTGAATGGCAGCAACGCTTGCGTTCCAGCAACATGCGGAGCGGTGAGTTCAGGCTGCTCGTGGTTGGCATTCACACTCGGGTCTTGGACCGCATAATGAATGAAGCCAGGACCAGCAATCTCGACCTCCAGCAGTACCTGATCGACCGCCGCGTCCGTCGGGGTCGCGTGCATGCGTACAATCGGAGGCGGTGCTGCGTGCGTTTTGACCACGGCCATCACTGTGCGCTCACTGAGAACCCCGTTGCGCTTTGTACTTTCGGCGTAGACTTGCACGTGCACGGTCGTGTCTGATGTGAAGTTTCCAACCTGGAACTGGAACTGGTTTTCGTGTGGGGCACCAACGCGAGTCATGTCATCAGTGGTGACCTCGTGACACGTCTCGCTCTGGTCGTTTGTTGCTGCGTTAACGCATTGGTAGAGCACGTCGTTCGACTTCGGGTGCTGAACTGTGATGACAACACTAGAAGTACTGCCCTTGACAGGTAACGCGGACACCAGTGCCACGGCAGACGCGTTCTCGTTGGTCGAAGTCTCAACCAAATGCGTGAAAGCTTTGCTGAAGACGCCTCCACTTCCGTGGGTTTCGGAGAAGACAGCGATCGAGTACGCTGTGTTGTCGCTCAGCCCGTCGATGTTGAATGTGTGCGAGAACGTTCCCGTGGTGTTCACGCCAGTCTTGATGCTGTCAAGACGAATAGAGCCATTATGCACTGGTATGGTAGCCTCGCGCGTTGCCAGCAACTCTACCAATTCTTCCGGTGTTGATGCGTGCGAGTAGCTGCTTCGAAGCGTATTGCTAGCGCGCGGCGAAAGCACGTAGTGAATATCGCCAGGCCGCTCCAGTTCGACCGACAGCGTGACAGCTCTGACGGTGTTGTTGGTTGGATCAGCTGACGCGCTGATTATCGCTGGGGCCTTGGCGTGGGTTATAGAACCTAATGCTGTGTTCCAGCGGCCTGATAACCCGTTGCTGCCTCGAGTCTCAACTTGAACCGAAATGTTGTACGAGGTACCACTGGCGAGACCGTCGAGGACTTGACTTTGCTTCGCACCAAGTGCTTGAACCAGCTCGTCGTGAGAGTCGAAGTCTCCGAACGCGAACGTCCAATTAACCACTGCTGGCTGATTCTCGCTGTTTATTGTCGACGCTTCTGGTGTCGCAGTCACGTGGATATAGTACGAGTAATACGGCAATGCAGTGCCAATAGATCGATCGACATCATCTTCGCGCAGACGTAGCGTGTAGTGGACCACAAGGGCGCTGGCACTACCAGCTTTGGGCACGCCATAGACGTTTGCAACAGCGGGGGCATTAGCATGCGTGTGGAACGCACGCTCACGACGCACGATTGTGCTGTAAACAGCGCCATCTCCGACTGCTTCAGTGACTATGAAGACGTCATAGTCCGTAGCTGGCAACAAACCGTTGACCGCGAGCTGGACGCTAAGGTCATCCCACGAATCGCGTGACTGCGCTCCAAATACAGCCTGATCATAGCGTGGAGCTTGCTGTACGAAATCGACGGCTGACAACGAATTAGCCAAGACAGTCGCTGTCGCGGACGGCAACAGAGCGATATGCCCGCGGCCAGGGGTGGATAAGGTCAGCGATACATTGGCTCGATTGGACGACGCGTTGGCCGGCTGCGCGGAGAACAACGATATCTCCGGCGGCTGCGGATGCGTCGATGTCTTGAGCACGGAGAGTACAGAGCCAAAGACACCGTTGCTGGCTGGAACTTCTGCCACAAAGTAGATATCGTAGCTCGTGTTGGCTCGCAAGCCAGACACAACACGCTCAACCTTTTGCGCTCGTTCGACCACCACAGTGCCCGCGGCCACGATGTTCGGCAAGTTGGCTGCGGTGGCGCCTGGGCTCGTCTTGGACTGTTCTGGAAGTCCCTTGACTCGACAGCGCTCTGCTGAGCTCTTGATGGCGACAGCGGTCAATGGCTCGTGCCCTTCATCCACCACTGCGAAATGCAGATCGGCTGCATCGGTGAGGAACGTAGACAGCGTGAGCGAATCCACTGCGCCTTTCGTTGGTAGCACAAAGCTCGACGCCTTCCGAACTGACGCCATCAAAGTGATCATTGTCACGGTCATCATCATCACAGTAATCATCAGAAGCGGCTCGAGAGCATAGCAACTTACTTGCACTTGCGCATGAAGCCGATGTGGCCGCACAGGCGAGCCAAACCAGCAGCACACATGCAGTCTTCCGGCACGACAGCAGCGACACCACGGCGCTCGACATCCTCGCTGTTCGATGCTGCTTGTTGAGTGCGCGATGAGGGCGCATTGCGAGCGCGAAGGGGCACGAAGCGGTCGACGAAAGGACGCGGAATATGCCATGTCGAAACGAGCCACAAAAAGATTTGCTGAAGACAAACAGGGCGTAGAACTCTCTGAAATGATCGGTTGATCGAAGACATGGTGAGCGTTAACTTGCTATGCTATGCAATGTTCGAGCACTAAGGGGCTGGTCTAGTCGTCTTGGTAGGTCAGCTGGTCGATGTAGCCGTTGGCGCTCCCCCGAATGGTGGCATTTTGACAATGGTTTGATCATGGTTTGAGCTTAACACCGTCCCTACTAGAACACCCAGCACGGCACCACCGTTCACAAGTCAAGCAATCTTATTCACCGGGCGATGACTCCTATAATCAGTGATAGTATTGGTAGTAGTAGTGATAGCAGCGGTAGTAGCAGTTGAACACCACGAAGACCGGTGTCGTCGCCTCTATTGGTGCAGGTTCGCCGACGCCCCACACATGCCGGTCGACACAATGCGCCAGGACGCATCGCCCCGCTGGCACTTGGCCACGTAGAATGTGCACGCGTTGCTATACGTCCGGCCGTCGGACGCGCACACTGGCACGGAGTCATTCGCGCACACCATGTTGCATGGCGCCTCGGTCGACGCGGCCAGGTTGCGGATGCAGGCGCCCTTGTACAAGAACGTCACTTTCGCGTCCTTGCACTGAGCCACGCCAAGCTCGCACTCGTTATTGTACGTATTGCCGTCGCTGCCGCATACAGGCGCCAGTACGTTGAGGCACGAGATGCTGTCACAGTCCTTGCTTGTTTCTTCCGTTCCAGCGCTGTCGCACTTGCCAACCTTGGTCAGCGTCAGTACCGGGTCCTTGCACTGCGCCACCTCAAACGTGCACATATTGCCGTATGTCTTGCTGTCACTACCGCACACAGGCTCCCAGTTGCGTGGGCAAGCACGCATGCAGCTCGACGACGCTTCAGCTTCTGCGGTGGTTTGCGCGGCGACGATGGCGACCGTGGTAAACGTCGTGAGCGCGAACAACTGGGCGGTCTTCATGGTTGTGCCGATGAGGACTTACTTGGTTCGGTAGAGGCAGATTGGATTCTGAGCCTCTGGTCGGTGGTGTGGCTCCTGCACTTGGCAGGCGAGGAGAGAGCGGGTCATTGAGCAAGTTGCGGAGATACGCTATGTAGTAGGTGGTAGAATAGGTGCTGGTGTTCGGCGACCCTCTCGTGCTGGCGTGCTGGCGTGCTGGCGTGCGAGCGGCATTCTGCACGCTGCGTTGGCATGTACTATGGTCTTGACGACCGTACGGGGCTCGCTGTTAGCTCCTACGTGTGTTTACGAACGACAAGGAATGTCTTGAAGGTGTCATTCTGCCAGCACAACAGTGATCGTTGGGCAATGGCAAGCTGAGTTGACGATGCCTTGCATGCGGTCACTGATGGTGGAGTTCGGATATCCAAATCCAAGATGCAATGATGCAGATCCGGACCAGTGACTGGGCCGGATAGTCTTCCCATGCGTGGACGGCAACCGTGGATCTTGAATTGCAATCGAGCCACAGACAGCTTGGGCGCGCTCACCCATCGTCGCCGGCGAATGTCTTTGCAAACCAACTCGATCCACAACGCAACAGATCGATTACATGAGGAGCCTCGTTTTGACACTGGCCACGAAGTAGCACGTGGCTGAATTAGAATACAATATCCCAAATTTATGACGCCATGCACTTTCCGCGAATAGTCATCCACAACACCTCAATCACGTCGCGCACCATCGCCTCTTGCCTCAGCTTCCTTGCGTACGCATAGCCATCGCCTGAATCGTTTTGATTCGTTCGAATCTTGCGGCATCGGCGTTCGTGCCTCTTCGTGGCAGCGCCTCATGGACGACCCACCGCACTCCATATCTTTTCGAGCGCACCTCGTGACTACCGGGAAGTCATCCCCAGTGACGTCGCTGGCTGAAACGGCAAGCTGTGGGCGGTGGGTTCCAGCAGCGCTCGCTGACACGCATGAGGAGCTACGCGCAAGCCGTGGCCGCGGCCACCAACAAGACATCGGCGGCAGCGACGTCCACGGGAGCGCGTCCGGCACAACCTCGGCCTGCGCCACGCCTGCAGCCCAAGCCACAGGCGCCGCACTGGCCAGCGCTGCCCACGCCTCCCGTCGTGGAAGCGCCAACACCGGCATGGCCGGTCGCGAGGTCAACTCCAGCCAAGAACCCACCGCAGCGCCAAGCGCCACCGCAGCCGTCGGTGCCGTCGCCGCCCGTGGTGGCAGCTCCTGCGCCAGCGCCAGTGCCAGTGCCAGTGCCAGTGCCAGCATGGCCTGTTAAGCGTGCGACGCCGCAGGCTGCCGCGCCGAAGCCGAAGACATCAGCGAAGGCAGCTGCAGCGACTCCAAGTGCGCCGTCGACGCCTGTGCTGCAGGCGATCAAGACCGATGCCAGCTCGACGCCCATGTCGCCCGCGTCTGAGAGCGAAGCAGCCAATGGTGATGTGCTGACTGAGCTGCCACGGCTGACGCGCTGCAAGACGCTGACCAAGGCTGAGTCGGACGATTTTGAGAATGCTGAAGTGCCCGAGGTGCTTGAGCGTCCTCACACCCCCGCATCACTGTCGAGAAGTTCATCCAAAGACAAAGTGGAGGCTGAAGAAGAGAGCGATGCCACGGGAAAGCGCATCGGACCGAAAGATTTTGACTTGCTCTGCGTCATTGGCCAAGGCGCGTACGGCAAGGTCATCCAGGTGCGCCACAAGCTCACTGATGAAGTGCTGGCGATGAAGGTACGAACCAATGTACCATGTCACATGAACTTGAGACGGGTAAACGTGGACTGAACCGCGCAATTTGTGAATTTCGAGCAGATTGTGAGCAACAAGTTCATTGTCCAGAAGAAGTCGATGGCGTACTTGCAGACGGAGCGCGACATCATGACCAAGATCAATCACCCGTTCTTGATCAGCTTGCGCTATGCCTTCCAGACCGCCGCTAACGTCTACTTGGTGATGCCGTTTGTCGCGGGTGGTGAACTCTTCCATCATCTTGCCAAGCAAGGACTGTTGCTCGAGGTTCGACAACCCAGCCAGGCGATTGTATCTCCAAATTTCCGATCACTAACGCTTCGATTGTGTGACTAGTCTTCAGCCAAGTTTTATGCTGCTGAGATGGTGTTGGCACTGGAGCATTTGCACGGACTGGGCATCATCCATCGAGATCTAAAGCCTGAAAACGTGCTGTTGGACGGCGAGGGACACATTCAGCTTACTGACTTCGGACTTGCCAAGGAAATGGCGCATGTAAGCGACCCAAACGTGCATGATTCGCCCATTCGGCCGCCCACCTATTTCGCCCATTATAGGAAGAAGACTCGGCGAAGACCATGTGTGGTACGAACGGTGCGTGAGCTACGTGCGTGGGTTTTCTTTCACCGGATGCTATGAACTAACCAAGCATGCGTGATGATCTTCAGAGTACATGGCGCCCGAGATGATCCGTGGCAAGGCGTACAATCAGGCTGTCGACTGGTGGGCACTTGGAGCTTTGATCTACGAGATGGTGACGGGTTACCCACCATTCGAGCATAAGAACCGTACCAAGCTTCACCACAAGATTCTCAACGAAAAGGTGAGTCACTGATGATCACGTCACGATAGCAGGTTGCTGAAACTTTGTGCTCACTTTGTGCCTGGTTCAGTTGACTCTCCCGAAGTGGCTCGGACACGAGACCCACTCCATTCTCAAGCAGTTGCTTGAACGAAACGTGGACAAGCGTCTTGGTTCGGGAAAGTCTACGATGTTCCGCGTGCGTGGCGTGCAAGCGATCAAAGACCATCCGTTCTTCAAAGACATCGACTGGCACTTGCTGGCTCAGCGAAAGCTTCAGCCTCCCATCGTCCCGGTGATCGCCAACAACACCGATACTTCGTACTTTTCGGAGGAGTTTACGAAGCTCGCTGTCGGGCGCCCAAGTCGTGCGGAAAGTGGAGACGGCAAGCTCTTTGCTCGTTTCTCCTTCAATGCGAACGATCCACAAGAGCTTGTCGATGCGCTCGCTGCTGTTGGTGACGCAGCAACCCCAATTGAGCCAAGCACAACGAACACGCCGGTTTTGTGAAGGTTGCTATTCAGGAGGAACATAACTAATCACCTGAGCATTTCATTCCTTCAGCATTCTAACATACCAATCACGCGCCTCAAATCATTTCGTTGAGACGCAAGTTCACATGGCAGCGAGAGAGTTACGAGCAGCTGGCGGCCAGCAGGGCAATGTGTGCCTTCACCACCTTGGCCGTTTGCTCCACAGCCAAACGCGATTCAGCGGCTTCAACCCAGTCCCTGCACACGCACACGGTCATGCAGTTAGCATCCTTTCAACCAATTTCTGGTGGACAAAGAACAACGTAAACTCACTTGGAAACATCCGCTGGCAAACCGGTCAGACCCTTCATCTCCTCCACAGCCTTCTCGATGTCACCAGCCTTGAGCGCGTAGTCGGCGCGCGAGAAGATGGCTTCGGCATCGTTGCCTTCGATCGGACCGCCAGGTAGGATGATGAGGTAGGACAGCGCACCGCCGAACAACTGGCCGATGAGGCCGCTGCCTTCTGGGATCATGGCAGCGCGACGACCAACACCGCGCACCGTCTTGAAACGATCTTGCAGCTGGCTCACGGATGGTGCTCCCTCCGTGATGACAGATTCTGGCAGAGTATTAATGGTGGACTCAATGAACTGATCGTTGCGAGCGGCTTCTCGCAGCGCACGGATCTGTACATGGGAAACACGTACGACGATTTAGAATCGGTCGAGAGTGGTCATCGATTGTGCAAACATCACCAACCTCAGCACGAAGAGGAGCCGCAGCTTCAATACGATCCGAGAGCGCCAGCGCGGCCACGGACGTCTTGTGCACCTGGTGGCTGAACGCTTCGTACGACGAGCTGCTATCCAGCACCGAGTTCAGAGCGCGCAGCTGGGCACGGAAGTTCTCCAATTCCTAACCATGCCACAACACAGTGAGCAAATGTGCCCTTTGCATTTGCCGTGGCACCTGTCATGATACGCACCGCCACTCGCTGCTTGCGTTCCTTCGTCAGAGTCTCCTGCAGTTCGTTCGACTTGGCAGCCAGCTGCTTCTGGAAGTTGTCCTCGATGGCCTTCTTGGCCTTGTCGAAGGTTGCCTTCAGCTCTTTCTGTAATGATAAATCAGTTGAACGTGTCAGCGGCTGGTCATCACAACCCACGGTCTCACGCCACGCGGTTCCTCACCTCGACCTTGGCCTTGTGCTCGTTGACAGTGTTGGTCAGCTCGTCCTTGTAATCCTTCTTGAGCTTCATCATTTCTTCGCGAGCCTTGCGCGACAGCACTTCTTCCTGCAGGCGAAGCTCACGAGCAAGCACTTCCTTGTGCAGCTCATCCTGCTTACGCAGAATGCTCGCACTCTACACAAAGTAGTGAGCAAGGAGCCTTTAACAATATCTCTCAGCCATCGTGAGTTAAATCTCACCTTCTTTTGCGTGTCTTCCTCCATGCGACGCAAAGCCTCAAGCATGCGCACGGCCTCCCACTTGGAACGATGCTTCATCTCGGTCGCCAGCTGAGCGACACGAATGGCCAAGCCATTGGCATCCAAGTCCTGCACAGCGATGCAGACGATCATCAGGTTGAGGCGCACCTCAGCACAGTCACTTTCCGCTGTGTTGGTACCTGCAGACCACGGAGGTAGTTCTTGTCCATTTCGTCAGCAGCAGCGTCCGATTCTTCCTTGAGCGTGTCCAGGATTTCGCGCTGCGTCATCACAATAACAAACAAGGCGTCAACAACTTGTCATGCATACACCAACGCTACGGTCATCTGATGTCCGTTCGTACCGTCGTCAATCGGATCTGCTGGTCCACCTTCTTAGACAGCACGGCTGGGTCAGCGTCGTGCGACAACTTGGTGATCTCCTTGCGAGCCTTGGCCGTGGCGTCATCCACCTTCTTCTCGACGACCGCAACCTTCTCGGCCACCGCTTCCTTCGCGTGCTGCACCGATTCCTTGACGTGCTGGACTTCCTCCGTCAGCTCTGCCTGCGCCTTGTTGACCGCCTGCTGCGCCTTCTTCACGGCCGCGTTCTTCGACTCGTTAATCGTGGCAAGCGCCGCTTCGGCCTTGTCTGCGATCGGACCCGTGCGCTTGCGCGATGGCAACGTTGGCACCTTCTCGTTGCTCGCTGGCAGTGGCGTCGCCTTGGAAATCAATTCACTCAATTCCTCAGGCGACTTGGTCGCAACCTGCTGCGCAG
Source organism: Lagenidium giganteum (assembly GCA_002286825.1). Taxonomy (NCBI): domain Eukaryota; phylum Oomycota; class Peronosporomycetes; order Pythiales; family Pythiaceae; genus Lagenidium; species Lagenidium giganteum. The sequence continues at coordinate 67,999 of NSDO01000260.1, forward strand.
GCTTCGCCGCTGGCTTAGGGGTCACCACGGCCACCTGGCGGTTGTTCGAGACCAGCGACTCCGCCTTCTTCGCGACTGGCTTTGGCTCTGGCTTATTCGCATCAGGCCCAAGCACCAGCTCACGGAACTTCATCCAGTTCTCGTCGCCCTTGAGCGGCTCCGGGTTCCAATCAGGGTTCTGCTTCACGTACACAGCGGCGGCCGCAGGCGCCGACAGCGCCGAGAACAGCAGGAACTTTGGGAAGAACGATCCGCCCGAAGCCGACGACGATGAAGACGACTTGGCGGTGGCGCCGGCGCCGGTTGACGATGGCGTGGCACCGGGTGGCGTTGGCTTGCCACCCGTGGGTGGCAGCGGCGAGCCCTTGGCGGGTGTTGGTGGTGGCGTCGGCTTGGCAGCGGCTGGAGGCGTCGGCTTGGCCTGCGTGTTCAGGCGGGCGGCCCGCACGGCGCGAGGGATGGCTTGGGCGCGCGTGTGACGCAGCATCTTGACGGACGACCTGGCAATCGAGCGAGCGATCACACGTCGAGCGGCTTCAAAGACTCCAACGCGCCACCACACCAGGCCGAAGCCCAGGCCAAAGCCCAGGCCCAGGCCACGGACCGGGCCGGGCCGAGCCGGGCCGAGCCGGGTCATACTGGGAAAGCGGGTTTCGAAGGAGAACAAGATCAAACCCACGGGTGTGGTTTTGTGGTGATGTCAACACGATCTGGTGAAATGATTAATGTTAATTGAACAGTTGACTGAGAGTACGAGCCTCGGCGTGCATGTGGGCGATGGAACGCGGAGCACGCACTTCGTTGTCCATTTTCAACCGTTTCTCGTGCTGCTCGATCTGGAAAAATGCATACAGTGGTGTGCGTGTGTGTTTGCGTGTATGTGTGCGCGTGCGTTGGCGGTGAGGATGGGCGTACCTCGTCGTAGATTTTGTCGTTGGGGTTGAAGTCTCCATCCTGGCGAGGCAGCACGTGGATGTGCACATGGGGCACGGTCTGACCCGCCGACACGCCATCCTGAGCGAATGATAGTGAATGTGTGAGGACATTATGAGGTGGATCAGCGAGTGACGGTGAAGTCGTACCTGAATCGCGAAAGTCAAGGAGTTAGCGTGGTAGTGCGCTTCTATCTTTTGTCCAACGAGCTGATCACGCGACACAATTTGAGTGAGTAGGTAGTTGCAGGACCGTCAGCAGATTCGAAGCACACCTGAGCAGTCTGCCACAAGTCAGCGACTTCGTCGGAATCGAGCTTATGAAAGCGATCGACGACGCGCTTGGGAACCACAAGCGTGTGTCCTGCTCAAACCATATTTGTTCAGAGCGCGCCTACAGCGAACGCTGAACGAGTTCAACAATCTATGGTACCTGGAACAATTGGTTTGAGGTTGACCAGAGCAAACGATAGTGGTGACTCGAAGAAAATCTGAGCAAAGTCAACTCGATGCGGACCAAAGAGTCGAGTCGTTCGGTTCGCACAAACATCCGTTTGTAGCAGCTCTGACAACGGATATCGTAGTCAGTGAGTTGAAAAGATACAACCATGGGAGCTGGCTTACCGTTTGCTAACGTATTTAATGATGTGAAGCTGTGAGTGAACGCGCTGAATCCACGGGGCAGGGTCTCGGTGGGATCCTGCGGCGCTACGAGCAACGCTCCACTTGCCGATGCCATCAGCTGTCCAGCAACCGCCTCAACCACGTCTTTTTGGTTGGTTGGTGCAGCTGTGATATCAATATCCATCTCAGCAGTAATTGCAGCCAAGCGCTGTATCCAGAAACAACATCACGTGAGATCCCATCCTCCCCCCATGAATGCCTGGTATCTCACCTCGCTCACGCCGGCAGCGCTCGGTAGCATCCCAATACGGAACCCATGGCTGAAGAAGCAGCGCAATCTTCATATTATAACCACACCACCCAAAGCGTGCTATAGCGAGGCAAAACCACTCACGCGCGCAATGCTCGAATCGCCTATCAAGCCACCCCCGCTGTGTCAGCTACATCCGCTTTTTCCCCATCATCCAACATGCCCACCTCATACCGTGACGTTATCTTCCACACAATCTCCCATCGCTGCGGCATGGGCACCAGACAGCTCGACGATGATCGAGCGGACATTGTGCTGCTTCACCAGATCGCCGATCCAAGTCGTGGTCGCGCGCATCGTTGTTGTCATCTCATGTCACTCTTCGTCCGCTCAACCGTCCACCCGTCCGCCCGTCCGCTGATCCGCTCCGCCCGCGTCCGCCGGCTTGGCCGATCCACCGGCCATGGGTTCAAGCCAACTCAGGCGCCGTGCCGACTGGTCGGGCTCGCGCACTAAACCATCGAAGGCCTGGCGTCCACGCCCCCCATTGCCCCGACCGCCACCAGCGCCTCAAGCGACGAGTATGGCCAAGCAGAAGGAAGAAGGCAAGGAGCTGCGCGACCACGCCGAAGAGCGCAAGGTTGTGGCGCCACCGCAGTCGGAAGTGCAGCGCTCGTGCCATGACGTGATCTTCGCCGTGCTCTTCATCTTCGTGTTCGGCCTCACCATCGGATTGGCCGCCGTGTACGGCAGCGACGTGCTGTCGAGCTCGCAGAACCAGGAGAAGCTCAATGACGCCACCACGTTCTTGAAGGAGAAGCATGCGAAGTACCGCTACGCCATCAAGATCAGCGCCGCCATTGCCGGCGGCTGTCTCGTCGGCTCCCTCCTCTGGACCGTCATCATGCTGCTCTGCGGCAAAATGCTCATCTGGTACGTCAGAGGTCGCTGTGGTCTTCTAGCTCTATTCTGTGGGGTCTAGTGTGCTAACTGCGTGACGTTTGCAGGTTGTCGGTGATCGTGGTGTGCACGTTATCTGTCGGCACGGGTTTCGCCAGCTCGAGCTTCCTCCACAAGCAGGGTGACAGCATGTACTGGTGGCCGATGGCTGTGAGCTCGTTATTTGCCATCCTTGTGCTGCTTTATGTGTGCTGCATCCGCAAGCGCATTGCCTTCGCGTCGGCCAACCTCCAGGTCGCCTGCAAAGCGGTGCTGAGCTACCCAGTCATCCTCATCATCGGCATCGTCTTCACGGTGCTGCAGATCGTGTGGGCGTTGGTGTGGATCATTGCCACCTACGCCGCTGTCAACCACGGCGAGTACATTGACAAGGAGATTGAGTACACCGCTGGCAAGAAGTTTGGTAAGCATGGCCATCTGTTCTGTGGTGATCTGTGACGTTATGCTGACTGTCGTGTGCCCATAACGTCCTTTCCAGGCATTCTTGTGGGCATGTTGCTCATTTTCTTCTGGGCGACGTTCGTGATGCGTAACATCGTGATGGTCGCGACCGCTGGCACCATCTCGAGCTGGTGGCACCACTCGTCGTCGGACCGTCAGCCACTGACGACGACCAGGGCCCTCACGCGTGCGCTCACGCTGTCGTTTGGCTCCATCTGCTTCGGTTCGCTGCTCGTGTCTATCATCCAGACGATCCGCGTTGCACTCGCTTCCATCCAGAACTCGCTGTCGAAGAGCGGCAATGTCGTGGCTGCCTGCTTGCTCGGCTGTGTTGGCTGCCTGCTTGGCTGCATCCAGAAGTGGGTTGAGTACTTCAACCGTTTTGCCTACGCCTACGTGGGCATCTACGGCTACAGCTTCGTGTCGTCGGGCAAGCGTGTATGCCAGCTGTTCGCGTCCAAGGGCTGGTCGGCCATCGCCAATGATTCACTCATTGTCAACGTGCTCCTCTTTGGTAAGGTCGCCATCGGCTTTGCCGGTGCTGCTGCTGGCTGGGGCGTTGTGGCCTACGGACCTCCGGAGTGGACCGTCAACGTCCGCAACCCGAAGGCGACGCTCAGTCTGGTGGGCTTCCTTCTCGGCTACTCGATTACGGACGTTATTATGACGATCGTGGACGGTGCCGTGGCCACCGTGTTCATTTTGTTTGCCGAAGACCCACACTCGCTGAGCGCGAGCCACCCAGACTCGCACGAGTCGTTGCATTCTGCGTGGAAGAAGATCTACCCGACGGAATACGAGCAGGCGACCAAGCACTCGGACTCGGTCTAACTTGCTGAAGGGTAGAACCTAGTGTTGATACGATATCGTCACATGCTGTGGATGTGGATGCTGCCTAATTACCAGGTATCAGGCACGACGTCTGCAACATGCTCTTGATTTTATTGTAATGGGAGCTTGAATGCCCTTCGTGACGCTGCTCATAACCAACACATCTTGCGTGTCGGTGACCAGAAGCTGCCAATGAGACGGTCAGAGCATCGTCGTTGGCACCTGAGCACGCTGTTTGTTGATGCGTTTGACTCTTTCGTTATTGTGGTTTGGTCGCTCTCCATGGATTTGACTTCAATAGCTAATCGGCGCGCCCGTGACTTATCTGCTGGCGCAGTTTGTTGTGGTACTTCTCCTGCTTCAATCGCTCGATTTCTTGGTGAATCATAAGATGAGTCGACTTCCGAATGAGCTTGCGGCGGCGTAGAGCACGTGCGGCCTCATTCTCCATGTGGTCGTACATTTCACGCAACAAACGGCATTTATCCTTGCAGCGCTGATTCGCCCGTACCACTTTGATCTGACTGCGCTCCTGGAAGTCTCGAATTCGTTTCTCGAAAAGTATTTGCTTCCGCCGTCGCTGCAGAATATCAGCATGTCGTCGTTAGGAAACTCAGAGCCTGTGTAAATCGTAACAGTCACCATCCTCACCAGTTCCTCGACACTAATTCGGCTGAGCACATCTCGGATGAATGCCCGACCTTCCTCATAGGTCTGTGCGTAGGCCAACTGAAGGGATGACAGTGATGGGCATACAAACAAACGAATGGTCTGCATAATTTACAGCGAGAAATATGAGGAAACAGACCTGTTCAGCGACTCCACCAGAATGTTTACCTCCTGAAAATGCACGACACTTGGAACCACGTGGTTTCGTGACAAATTGAGTTCTTGAAGATTGAGGCAGTGAGCTTTGCGGAGCGTTTCGGAGATAACAGTGAGACCACGTGGCGAGATATCGTTTTCTAATCAATAAATAGACCGACAGACAATCAGCGATCACATCAAGACATTCGAATGGTCGAGACGTACGGCTCAGGTCCAGCACGTGGATTCTTTCGCCAGCTGGTGAGAGAAAGAACGCCTCAAAACGAACGATCCCTTCGGTTCCAGCAGCATTTCCTGGTTATGTTGAGCCACGTAAGTTTGCGTGTGCTGCACTTCCCACACGAGTGCTGCAATCGATGCAATACCTGCGAGATCGAGAGTCTCGAGATGTGGACAACATCTTCCAGATAAGGCGTGGCCGAGATTTTCAAATTCCAACCCACCCAGCCCCATATCTGTGGACAGCAGGTGTGGTCACACGATGAACAACCGGAAGACAATTACTATTGCTCACCAGCGAGACGCAGACACTTGAGTACTGGGAAGGCTCGATGTGTTAGTGCGTCTACGAACGCCTCAAAGCCCTCAACTGCGGGATTGCCAGACAGGTCGAGAGACTTTAGGCGCGTGCATGATCGATGGCCGAATGACTGTGCTATCGTTCTCAGACCCTCTCCTTGTAAGTGTGTGCCTGAACAACAAGTCCCAGTTCCATAAGCAAATCAAAATTAACCCAGACACTTCGAAGTTCACGCACGGGACAGATTGAGATGCTGGAGCTGTGTGCAACATCCAGTAGCCAGCATCTGGGCAAACTGATAACAAGTACGAACGTCGGCCATGGCGTTGCCACTGACATCCAGCACTGTCAATTGCGACAGAGTGTGCGGTCTACACGTTTCCAGTAGTCTCATCATCCCAGCAGAGGTGACGCTTGAGCCTACAAAAGCAACATTAGTCCAGATTGGGCCCTCTGAGCAATCCGTGGCCCACGCTCAACCCACTGGCAAAACGGAGCTCGCTCATGCGAGTGGCTTTGCCGCGGCGCACTTGTGCTGCGAGCACTTCGAGCACTTCGAGCGAGCAAAATTGTCCCGAGAAATCCAGACGCTGAAGGTTTGGAACGTGTTCCAGGCAGGTAAAAAATCGTTCAAGGTCTTTTAGACCCATCGCAGTGTCTGTCACCAAACAAAAACAGCTTGTCAGCTAATGAATCACGGGAGTCCTCGATATCGCTCGACCGTACACGACACATTCAGCGACTGCAGTGCTTGAAAACGATCTTCTCGAAACGCTCGACTCCAGTCACGCATGAAGCGCGAGCTGAACGCATTCTTTGACAAGTCTAGATCGTACAAGCGCGGGAACCGTCCATCATACAACAACTGGCTCAGTCGCTTGAAGTGTGCGTCCTCCAGACACAAATCTGTAGCGTCTCGAGTCAGTTCCACAATACAATACCAACGCCAGCGAGGTAACCAACCAGACAACACCAATCGCTGCAGTTGCCGACTGATACGGTCGGTGAAGAGCACCTGCAGCATCTGAACCAAATGCTGTTGGGCTGGCGGTTTCCGAAAGCCCGAGATTTCGATTGTGTGGATGCATCCGAAGCACTCCATCTCGTCGTCGTCGCTCGTGTCCATCAGAAGCATAGTTTGTGCTACCAAGTCGCTATTCACATTCTCTGGCAATTTCACACGTGATCAGATATGAGATGGAGGCATCGCATGACCAAATGGATTGGACAAATACTCACGCAGCTGCAGTATCTCCATCTTGGAGTAGCGAGAATTAATTCGTTCTGGAGTCAAATGCCGTAGAAACCCTTCAGCGTGTGCATTCCCGCTGATCACCAACGGGGACCTGTTGGAGGCATCGTAGAGCGACCGGTTGCAGGCGCTGCACCGCACGCGTTCTTCCACGTCAAGCCATTGCAGAATTTTTGTTGGAAACGGGCTTTGTGGGTCTGTAAGCACCTTGTATGACAAATAAGGTTGCGGCCGTGGGTGTGCACACAGCTCCTCGTAGTACAGGCGCGATGCTGCCGCAAACACGCGATTGACCGTCGCAGCAGCAGCGGGGCGACTGAAATGGTCGTCGTGGCTGCCTAGAAACGTCAACACGCGTCCAAGCAGGAACACATGGTTCGGTTCAAGCGTGGCTACGAAAGGGTGCGCATGCAACGAGTCCGTTGGAGCTACCACTGGCTGACGACGCTTTTTCTTTCGATGTACGCGGTCCTTCTTCCCGCCACCTTGGTTGAGCAGCGACGCGACCCACTTATTCGTTGTCCGTGACTGGAGCCAGCCCTGCTTTTTCTTCTTCTGCTTCTTCTTTTGCTGTTTCTTCTTGCCACCATCAGCAACACCGTCGGTCTCCATCTCGGCCTCTTCATCACCCTCTTCATCGTCACCTTCGGCGTCATCATCATCGTTTCCAGACGGTTCTCGATCAGACGGCGGTGGCGCTGGTCGGTTGCTCTCTTGTCCACCATGAAGATGGCTAGAAGCTGTGGCTGAGCTCGCCGATAGTGGCGCTGAAATCACAGAGCGGCGCTCTCGATCACTGCGAACGCTGCGCGCACTACGAAGCGATGGCTTTTGCGGGCCTCGAACAGGTTTCTTTCGGCGACGAAGGATGATATTCCTGAACGCAGTGAAGAGATTGTACCGCGCACCGCTCTTGGTGCGTAGCGTGACACCAGTGGCTGTGCCTCCATTGGCAGCGACAATCGACTGCTTCCGATGCTTTGCTTTCGCCATCGTGTGATCGAGCCTCCGCGTGCGCTGAAGCGACACTTACTGCCGTTTCCTGAGTTCAAGGTCTAGTTCCAGATCCGGAAAAAAATCGGCAAAAGGGAGTGCCACCTCCAGAGAATATTGATACGAGTTTCAGAACCAAGTTCGTGAAGAAGTGATCGATCAACAAGAGTTTGAGGAAGGAGTCCAACGGCATGAGTCTCGATTCCAACATGACGTGACAGGTTGTGTCGTGTTGGACATGGAATGTTAGGAACGCATAATATTACAGCAATGTACGTCATACGAATAAGATAGACAATAGAACTCAACGGCAAACAGAAAACACGCGTTCCTATGCTCGGGCTGCAGTTGCTGCTACTTCGCGCCAACTTGGATCACTTCCTCCACCGGAGTGCACTCCGGGAAATCCGACGGCTCCGAGAAGTAGTCGATTTTGCCCAACAATTCCATTTGCGCTTCCGCAAACTTCGCTTGCTGAGCGTCGGCCATCGTGAAGACATCACTAGCCATTTTAGGGGTGACTGTGGTTGCCGCTTCTTGGCACAAAAAGCGATCTTCGGCAGGCGTTAACTCAGGGAAAGCAGACGACTCTGAGAAAGCCTCCGCTGCCAACTCTTCTAAGGCTGGCTCCACGCCCAACGGTGTCGGAGCGGGCGAGTCCATCGACATGTGGCTCTTGAGATCTTCCTGAATTGCGTCATACAGCTGACTCATCGTCTGGTTCGAAGCAGTGAGTTCATCATGAATGGAACCATCCGGCAACGTCGCGTTCTCGGGGAAATGCGACGGCTCCGAGAAGATGGCTTGCGACGCCATCATTTGCGTTTCGCGATCAAAAAACAGCTCGCGTGTCAACGCAGATCTTGACACGGTGCCGAGTACGTGGCCATCGTGCTCCACTACGGGCAACGCTTTCAAGTTCTGAAATAGCATCAATAAAAATATTAGAATCATGCACTGTTGAAACGCCAACTTTTCAAATAAACTTGCCTTGTTGGTCATCACTTCGAGACACTGATCGACAGTATCTTCAGGATGAGCCACGACGAGGTTCGGCCCCATCGTCGCAGCTTCTTCGACGGGCGATCCGAGGGTGGCGCTGTGGTCTTCGCTCAAGACTTTGTCGAAATAGTCGTGTTCCGTGAAGACACCGACGCACTGCACAACCATTGAACGTCGTCACTCCCCCATCGCGTGGATTCCATGCGAAAATAAAATGATTCTCACCTTTGCGTTTTTGGTCACTGGCAGCGCGTCGACATGGGCCTCAGCCATCACTTTCAGTGCGCGATCAACCGACATGAGATGGTCAATGGTCGGCACCGTCGCGCTGGACACGACGTTAGACACCAAGGTCTGTCCGCCCATCAGTGGACGAGTGCTCGAGATGCAGCGGCGCTGCAGAACGCGGAACGTGCGTGCCAACATGATCTGTTCTCGAAGGCTCACTTCCTGACTTGGCTGGGTCTGCTGGTGCGAATTCGATTGTGAATCCACGATAATGCAGTGCGATGTCCGGTCCGGTGGCGGCACTGAGCCATTCGCAGTCACAGAGGACACGTCGTATCCGTCGGGTCTCAGCTCCACCCACGCTGCATCCGGAAGCACCGCCTTTTTATCAGGTGCTGGCCGGCCATTGGTCGACGGTTAAATTCCAGGCCCCTGATTGAAGAATGCACCGCAAACGCCGCCGCTGCAGCAGCGACGGGCGACGGTGGACAAACAGAACCCTCGCCTCTCGATCGTTCGGTGATTGTTGTCGTGTGTGGGCAGAGCAGCAAAGGACCGCGCGAATGACAGCAGGTCCGGACGCCGCAGTAGCGAGCGCCTCATCAACCACCTCCAGCGCTCAACCAACATCAGACTAATATGCGGCTGCCCTGGGCAGCTGTGGCATCCGATTCCATGTGACATACTACGAGAACCGAGTGCCATCGTGCTGATGCCGTCAGCAGTGAAGCGCTTGCTCACTCACCATGGCGATGGATGCATTCTTCAGTCGCCGATATGATATATTTTTTTATTGTTGTGACTGCTCAAGTAGTTGGTGTGGTGCAGTGTGGTGTGCCCCTTCAGCACGTCCTGGGCCCAACACCCGCGCCGTGGAGCTCGGCGTCGTGGGCTGCTGGGGCGAACGAGAGGCGCCTCGCCTGGCACGTTCCAGTGATGCCGCAGGCCATCAACGAGCTGGACGTGGATTTCGATGCACAGGTACGCCATGGACACGCGTGTACTATCACACGTGCTGCAGTGTTGGTGCCAGTCACAGCGCTGACTCGACCTGTGATGACAATGACGACTCACGCACACATACATGCACTCGTACGCACCTACGTGGTGGGTTGGGAACGCTGTGGTGATGCAGATCCAGGAGATAAAGCGACTGATCTCGTCGACGACGGATCCGGACAAGCGCGCATCGCTGGAAGAGCACCTGCGCGAATTGGAGCTCGCCAGCATCCAGGTCGAGCAGGCCGATCCGTTCAATGACACGTCGCAGCGCCCCGAACGCAGGAAAAGCTTCCGCCCAACCAGTGCCAAGCCGCGCATGACACTCACGTCGCTCGCCGAGGTAAGCGGCGACTTTGATATCACCCGTGCTGGAAGCATTTGGTGCGAACGCCACTGACGCGTGTGTTGATGGGATGTGACAGGATAAGGAGATGCATGTGTCTGCTGCCCACGACACGAATCTGCTACGCAGAGATAGTGGACTCGCTCCGCTTGTGGCAGACATTTCGAGCAGCTCTTTTGATGAGATGCACGCGCCGGGCAATGCCTTGATGAGCGACCAGCGGACGTGCTGGATGTCGTCCGGGATGTTCCCACAGTTCCTACGACTCACGCTGCGTGAACCGATGCCACTCGCGAGCGTCGAAGTGACGTCGCGTCATGCACAGAAGATGTGTGTGCGGTGCACACCTACGCGGAATGTGCAAGCCATGTACCAGAAGCACGTAACCACGGCTGCAATCGAGCTGGCTGCAGCCGAGAGCGACAAACTGAACACACATCGGTTCGCCCTTAGTACTAGCGAAATGGCAGAAGTTGTAGAGATAGTGATAGAAAGCGGCTACAGCGAGTTCGTGCTCGTGTATTATATTCGACTGCGGGCAGCAGAGAGCAGCGCAATGGACGACGCTAAGAGATAATAAACAATTCAGAAGGAACCGCAGCAAGACAAGAGCCATACAGCAAGGACAAGAGCTATACACCTCGTCCAGTCCAGAAAATCATCCAATTGCCTTCTGTTTCATGGTTAGTTAGAGCTACGGATCGAATGCAGTTCCTCTGCATTACGCATACTATGCATACGCAACGTGCACCTACAACTGGCTGACAAGCTTCGCGCTTACTTCCAGGCTTCGTTCAGGGCTTTACGACGCGCAAGGTTTCGGGAAAGCGTGGTTGCCACCAAGAAACCGATGCAGAGCAGCACCAGCATCTCGTAGTTGAAATCGGCTGGCAACAGATCGAACGACTTGGCTGGGGCCAAGCGCGCGTAGAACAGATCGAGACCAAACGCAAACATCAACGACGTCGACTCGAGCTCAACAGGAGACGTGGAGATCGTCTTCAGGTTGCCGACCGTCTTGTTGTACGTGATCATTGCGTAGGGGTTGTTGTAGACCGGAACCAGTGGCGAGTACTGCATCAAGCCCTCCCTAAAATACAAGATGTGAGTTTTGTAAAGTGACTCGATAGCAACACGGCACGGAGACTCACATCTGCTCTTCTGGAGTTGGCGGCTTCTCGGTTTGGCGAGGATCAACGAAGTTGCGCATCAGCTTGTAGATCTGGCCGGTTTCCATACCCACAAGAATGAACTGTGGCGTGATTCCACGCGAGGTCACAGTAACTCCAAGTGACTGCAGCAAGGCAAGATAATACATCAATCAACTGATGATACAGACGAAGAAGGTGAGCATAAGACGTACGCGAACACGCGTTGGGTAGATGAAACTTTTCTGGAGCACGAATGGAGGACGTGGGTCGTACGATGAGCGCACATCACTCCACGATGGACGTTTCCAAGGGTTTAAGTTGTGCGTGCCGACGGCTCCTTCGTACAGCGCAAGCGACACCATTTCAGTGCGCTTGTCCTTCGTATTCCAGAACGAGTAAACAACCCAGTTCTCGCTCTGTTTGTTTATCGTACACAACACAGGGCGGTCAGCAACCAGGGACAGCAGCTCAGACATGTCATGACGCTTCAAAACCTTACCTGAACGACGTGAATCGGTCCAGCACCATTCACGTGGCGCACACGGTGAATGACACGGCCGCTGACCGAGTCCAACAACGTGAAGTGCAGCACTGGTGACAGTCCCTTGTATCCGTCGACCTGCTCTTCCGACACGGTGGCAAAGCCAAACATGTTTGGATTCAAGTACTTGAGCAACAGCGAATCATCACCGGTGATCGTGACTGCCGAGTCGATGACGAGCGACTTGCGCTGACGGGAGCTCGCGGCGAGACGCTGCTCAGCTGGAAGAACGACGGACCACACTTCACGAGCGCGATGGCCGTCAGCTTCGGCGTCGATCACGTAACCACGGAACGTGTTGGTTGCTTCGTCAAAGCGGTAGAAGAAGAAGTTGTCCAGCTCTGGATGAGTGTCCGCCGATACCTTTGGGAACAGCTTCACATCCAACGTCGTTGGCGACACAATCGCGACGCTGCGACGCACATGGACATCGTCATCAATGTGGTGTTTGCGCTTCGGCAGCACGACAACCCACGACTTCTCTTCCGACGCCGTGTTGGCCGTTTCAATTTGACGTCCGTCATCACCATCAAGCCACACAAGCGACGACGTGTTCGACACCAACAGTAGCTCCGCACCAGCACCAAGTGCAGGGTGGTCGCGCATCACAAACAGGCGATGATCTCGGCCAACGTACGATGTCCATGCAACTTCGTTCGTCTCAGCGCGAATAGCAAATATACGTCCACTTTCCGTGAGCAGCACGATGTACTTGGACAAACCGAAGAAGTGCGCGTTGACAGGCTCCTTGCGCGTGCGCACGACCGGTTCAGACGACTGGTCCTCCAACAGCGCTGACGAGAACTTGATCACATGCTGCACTACGTTCTTGAGGCGGTTGACCTCAAGCGCCAATTCCTCCGTGAACGAAGGGATGCCTCGAAGTGCCTCCTTCTCCATCTCGCTCTCCGCAGGAGTGATCCAGCGCGCCTCCTTAACGTGCGCCAGGGATTCCTCGCGCGTCCACAACACGTTCTTCTTGGATTCGTCCACGACCGTTGTTTCCTTGTCCGAAGACTCGTCGTTCGTGCTCATGACCATCGCATCGTCCTTCATCACCAACAGTGCCCGGCAGCGCGGTGCCGCAGCGTCCTTTTTGCGGGTCGAGCAGCCGACAAAGGCATCGACCACGTCGCCACCATACACGCTTGTGTCGAACTCAGCTTCCCACTGCACAGTCGGCTGATCAGCGCCTTCGGTGTACGAGGTCAACTGCACCTGCTTGCCCGAAGTGACCACGTGGAACAAAGCAGGCTCATCGCTCAACGACTCGACGATCAGACCACCCTTGGCAACGACAGCAACCAAGTCCACACCGTACGATTCGGTGATCTTGAGATACACACGCTTGCCAGAGCTCAGACGCACCACCAGTGCGTTCTTGGTATGCTTCTTGATGCTCGCAAACTCAGGCGTCGACTTCGAGTTGTGCAGCTTCAGCGCAGCAATGTCCGTCTTGTGAGCGGCATCGCGCTTGCCATCAGCTTTGACTGGATGCACGCTCAAGCTGCTCTTGTCAAACGCCACAGCCAACACTTCGTCGCCCTTGGTCGCTGGCAACAGCACCTGGATGTCCTTGGCAGCCGCCTCGTGCGCCGCAAACTCACCCGACTGCACGTTGATGGTCAACAAAGTCTGCTCTGCCGAGTCCGCGCGCTTGACAAGCGCAAACAACACCGATCCGTCCGTCGACAATTGTGACGACACGAACGCACCGACGTTGGCGGCCGCGAGGTCGCTCTTCCACACAAACTTTTCGTCCTTGAGGTTGGCAACCAAAGCGAACGACGACGCCAACACCAGCACACGGTCGTCTCCCACGGAGTGAATGCCCTCGACCGCCACGGGCGCGGCGCCGCTGTACGCGACGTTGTCCCACACCAACGTGCCGTCGGCAATATCCCACATACGCACGTTCTTGCCCGATCTGCATCAGTAGTCACACAGTGAGAACACGTCCATTCCAATGCATGGATCTCAAGATTGCTGCCGCACTCACCCAGAGACCGACAAGAGACCATAGTTGGTCAGCTGGATTCCTTCCACGCTATCGCCTGCACGTGGAGCAGCACCCTCATTAGCTCTCCCATGTTACCATGACACTGGCTGCCCCATGCAAGCAGATCTTGCCTTCGTCGAAGATGCGTCGCCACTTGATGGCGCCGGTCTTGGAGTCGATGCGCGACAACGTGCGCGAGTGCTCGTCAGTGGCCACGTACAGGGCGCGCGACGTGCCACGCACGAGGCTGCCGTGGCTGCGCTTGTCGCCGCCGCCATACGCCACCGCCGTGGCGCGTCCGATGTTCTCGACGCTCCAGTCGAGCTCTCCGGCTTGGTCTTCGTAGATGGCATGCACGCCGCGTGTTGCCAGGCACACGCACGCCAGGGCGAGCGCCGCAGCTCGCTTGACGCCCCACATGACCGCGGATAAAGTGACCGCACCTCCGTTCATGACCCCACGCACACTCGCGCAACCTCCACTTCGCGCAACATCACCAAAATACCTTCCCTCCAGAATAAGAAATATATCCATCGACAAAATGTGGAGGTAAGTATATTCGCATATATTGGAGGATACGTTCAATTTACATAGCGGAATACCTTGAATTGACTGATTGCAGCGCCACGTGAGTTGGCCTCGCTGGTTGTCAGACGCGGACAACTTCAACCATGCTGTCATGATCGCATGTACTGTATTCGAAGATGATTGAGGCTCACGAACAGACACGCAGCTTAGCTGCGTGTACCTCGCACGCATGCGTGAAGCCTCTCAAGGGCGCCGAAGCCACTGGCAACCATCGCAAAGGGTTCGTTCACCAAGTGGGTCAGTGGTGCCCAGCAACATCCGCTTCGGGAGCTGGGGAAAAGGAAGCCGTTGGCAGCGAACCCGATCGATCGTTGGATTGCTCTGCGAGTTGAGATTCTCCCGTTTTCTTCCGGCTGGCAGCACACACGCGCAACATGGAGCAGCCATTGCCCGCATCCCCGGTGCTGCACTCATACACGTTGCGGTAATTACCACATCTGGGCACGCTCCAGGTTGAAGCGAAACGGCTGAGACGATTCGTCAGTGAGTCGGAACCAATTCGATTCTGAATCGTGGCGCTTGAGTTTTGGCGACAAAGAAACCAAAAGCGCACGCACAGTGCAGTGGGGAAGGCCCCAATCTCTGTGGAGGTGTTAGCCACTACACGCGTGGGGGCGCCGACGTATCTGTCTGTCCCCACGACTGCCCCGCTGCATCGACGCCGGCCACGTGCACTGAGCAGCACGTGTGCTTCATCCTCCAGCCTCCGCTCACTTCTTCGTGCATTCGCGGCGGACCGACAGCCAGTGCACGCGACGCGACCATGAGCTCGCCCGTGAGCTCGCCGATCACGATCAACCAGGACTCGCTGGCGTCCATGAACCAGCTCTCGCTGAACTCGATGAACCAGCTGTCGCAGGCCACGCGCGAGTTCGGCGAGCTGTTCTCGGCGTCGTCCAGCCCGATGAAGATGAGTCCGAAGTTCCTGCACACGATGTTCGAGCCGCTGGAGAACAAGAACGACTCGGAATGCCTTTTCCGCGTGCGCATCTCGGGCATCCAGTGCCGCAACCTGCAGGGCCGCAAGTTCAGCGGCAAGAGCGACCCGTTTGTCGAGTTTTATTGGGACGACCCCGACGAGAAGGCTCCGTACACGACGCCCGTCATCAAGAGTGACCTGAACCCGAACTACAAGGGCTTGCTCGTGGCGTTCGAGTACCGCACGAACCTCGTGAGCTTGCCGAAGAAGTTCCTCGTCGCCAAGGTGTTCTCCAGCCGCACGTTCTCTGCCAAGACGCTCATTGGGTCGGCCAGGGTTGACTTGTGGAGCGTGGCGACGGGCCCGGTGCACCACGACCACCATCTCATTGGCTGTGACAATGGACGCATTGTGTTCAACTGTTACATGGAACAGTGCAGCGATTGGAATATCTCTGTAAGTGACGTTGGCGTGATGATGCCTGCGATTGCGAACGAACTGGATCGCCCGGAAGGCCACGATTTCCAAGAAGATGCGTCGCTGCCGCTCAAGAAGTTTGCCGTCAGCTACAAGTGCACAATCGGCACCAGCGAGACGTTCTACATCGGCCACACACTCAAACACGGTGAAAAACGCTCGATATCCGAGATCAACGAAGTCAGTTTCCAGTCGCTAGCCAGGCTGGCGGTGCTGTCCTCTCGTGTCTCGCGCCCCAACACACAGCAGTTGCCTTCTTCGACTGGCGGCGGTGCGGATGACGACATTATCCAAGAACCGTTGGTGGCGGAAGACCCAGTGGCAGTGGAATGGTCCACTGTGAACGATTCCTTACCGGCCATAACTCGATACAGCACGTTTGATGAATTGATGTCGGCCACGCTCACGCTTGAGGTATTAACGGCGCGTTTCGTTGCATCACTCGCTGTACCACTGACGTCGTTTGGTGCTTTTGGTTGTGCGTAGGTTCGTCAACTTTGTGTTGGTCGCGGTCAGATGGCGACCGACGCCGATGGTGGCTTCTTGACGCTGCTGGACAAGTACAAGAAAGAAATGGTGCGTGCCTAGTGTGAAGTAGAGTGCCATGTCAGTGGCGCTCATGTCGCTGTGATTTTCATTAGGTGGACGCCGGAAAAGATGCAGAGGTGGATGAAGAGCTCAAGAACACGCTGCTGTTCGGTCAAACCTGGCTTTCGTTGGAGAAACTATTTGAAGATGCACTGCAGGAGCGCATGAAGAAAAAGTATGATGCGGATCCTGGTGCTGGTCTCAACGGCTTGGGCTTCTCGGAGCAATTCGTGGCCAGCAAGTTTGAGCAGAGTCTGACGCTCAAGGGACATCAAGTTGCTGTTATTTATGGTACGATTCTCTTCACAAAGATCCCTGATGTGCGGCAGCTTCGTTGTGGTGTCATTAGCGAGAATGGCATTTCGTCTTCCAGCTCTGTCATTGTTGGTGCTCCATCAAATAAAAAGCCGCCGCGGAAGTCAAAAGTCGTCATTCCGATCGAAGCACAGCGTGTCCTCGAAAAAATGCAAGACCTTGTGGAACTTATGTCTGTCCGACAGAAGGACGACAAGGAAGGGAAAGTTCGCAAGGCCACCAAGATTTTGAAGATGCTTCAGATCTCGCACAAGGCGTCCATGCTGTCATGGGTGTACGTATCTGCAGAAGCACTGGATGAGACCAAGTCCATTCTGCTTCGCCTGTGGCAATTCTTGCTCGAAAATATTCGTGTCCGCCACTACACGCTCCGAAACGTGTTCTACGAACTGTTGTTCTACTTGGTGAAGCGTGCAGAACTGAGTGATCTGCCGCTTTTGGGCTTCGATTCTACCGTGGTAACCAATGCGCTGGGATTCAAGCACATGCAGAAAGTCAGCAAGCGCGATTTGGAGTTTGGCCTGAAACTGCGAGCGATGCTGGTCGAAACCAAATACTGTGTCCTCCAAACCGTGTCGGTGCGTGGTGTTATGAACAACAACTTGATGTTCTTTGTGGCACGAATGCTTTCCGTGCTCTGTTTCCGTCTTCAAAGCTTTGGTGTTGAGATTTATCAGCTGTGGGCGGAATCGTACATGGAACATGTTCCTGAGCTTGCCGCAGAATTCGGTATGAACGACGCTGATTTGTTCGCAATGGATGGTTTGGAAGCTCATTTGGATTGGCGACGATTCCACAAGGCCATCTACGACGAATACGGAGAAAAGGTGCTAAAATCTCAAGAAGAAGAAGCCGAAGACAAGTATGAAGTGACTTCTGAGCAATGGAAAACCCGCTTCCGGCGACTAAATGGAGAAGCCAATACGTTGAACATTCTGCTGCTGGATCAATGGCTCTGGTATGTTCTCGATACGTTGGCCGTGTTGAATCAAAAGATTGGCTGGATACATTTGCCGGGATACGCTCAAGTCTTGAAGGTGTTCTTTCTCGAGCTCAAGACACAAAAATCCGGCTGGCTGCCTCCGACACTTTACAAGCTTTCATGCACCATGCTCTCCAATCCAAACTTGATCAACCCGATGACCAAATTTTTGCTGAGCAGCACGAGCGTGCACGACGTCACTGCTGTCATCGGTGCAGTGGAACTGCTTGGTGTTTGGATGTATATGATCAGAAGTTGGCGTGTTCGATTGAGCTCCTACCGCCTTTCTCATCTCGAGAACAATGACCGTTGGAATTTCCACCAAGACGATCAGTACTCGATTCCAGCTGGTGATGAAGTGTCGCTCCTTCCGCCGTCCTTCGACTTCCGCTTTTTGTGCTCGGCATTGCGTATTCTGTTGGAATCCGAACACACGCAAGTGGTGTTGACGACGCTAGAGTTTCTGTACAACCGCTGGGATTGCTTTCCAGAACGCCACGCCGACAAATTGCGCTATGAGTTGCTGCAGTCCTTTTCTCGTCTATTCCTGCACTGGCATCGCGAGGTGCGTCATTTCTTCCAGACACTGATCGCGTACCGCGCGATGAAGCCTCATGGGTGGACTCAGCGTGGCGCTTCGTTTGTTAACACTCCACCGCACAGCCGGCGTCAAATTGATGCGGTTGCTGCTGACTTTAATTCGTCGCTTGGCACTGAAGAATCCCAGGACACAGGAAAACGTAGCCGATCTTACAGCGCTAGCAACTTGATGGAGTCTGTGCAGAAGCGCCTAAGCGCGTCGTCTCCGCGCTCCAGCTGGACGACTAATTTTATTTCCCCTCGATCATCTCCACGTTCTTCGCCGGCTCCATCCCCGCGCTCGCCTAACTCCGGTCTCTCGATTACAATTTCATCACCAAGCGCCCCGACTGGCAAGGGTTTCAACAGCTCCAGCTCATGCAGCACGCCGACATCTCATTCCGACCGCCGCAGCGCGGACGGCCTGTCCTTGGCAAGTGACCGCAAAGTTCGAAGCGTGTCCGAGGATTACCACAAGGCGTCACTGCAGCCGCAGCCGAAGATGGATCCCAACATCCAACTGCAGTTCAACCGATTGCTCGAGTCTGTTTACACTGCCGCGAAGAAATACATGGATCGCCAAGCAATTCTGGGGGGGGAGGTACTGAAAAAGCAACCAAAGGCAACATGGAAGAAGAAAGGTGCCCTGCTCAAGCAAGGTTTCATCTACAAGAACACGTGGAAGCAAAAGTACTTCTCGTTGCAGAACAACAAGCTCGGTTACTCGGACACAGAACATGGAGCAATCAAGCGTGAGATCAATGTGATCGGCAGCACGGTCACGGAGATCTCGAATCAAATTGACCAATCTCAAGGAACGAGAGTGGTTCTATTCCACTGCTTCTGCGTGGATTCCGGCTACCAGAAATTTACGCTTTGTGCACCGAACTTCGAGGAAATGCGCGACTGGGTCGAAGTATTGACCCAAAATGCGACAGCGGAAACGGCTGAGAAAAGCGATTCGACGTTGGACGTTGCCGCTGTTACCGACAAATTGGAATCGGTCGCCGGCAAGCATACCGCTGCCGAAGAAGTTCCAGAGAACCTGATGCCGTACACTGTGCTGGCTGTGAAAGAGTAAGTTGACGTGTTCTTGGTTGATGTAGTAATGAGTACTAACTCGACGTTTTTCACGACTAGGTGGCTGGACTTTCGCGTCGATGCGATGGAAATCGAGGGCAAGATCGCGGCTGGGCAGCCATTCACAATGCCTGTCCTGCTTTCCAAATCATCACTATATGCCGACGACGATTAGATTGCGTGTACACTAATACAACCTTCAAACAACGCCACAGCATCGTAAATGCGAGACGCACTCATAATGGTTACACGTCCAAATGCTCTGATGATTGCGTCAGTGTGTGTGTGTGTGTGTGTGTGTGTGTGTAGTCCACCTCTAGTGACTCTGACGTGGACGATCACAAACATGTCTCCACTGACACCACCAATGCTTCAGTGTAGCCTGGTTAAATCCTGCAAATTGTAGGTTGACTGGCCCGACAAGTTTTCAATAGAGATCACGATTTATGTCGAATTCCTCTCATAAGTGTGGTCCGCGGTGGACAAGGGAACGCTCGTTTGAACACATCGGTACCTGGATCACATCACGGGCCGGGCTGTTCTTCTCAGACACGGAAACACTCCCGGACAGACAGATAATCTGTCTGTTCGTACTACGAACTTCGCAAACAGTATGTGAGCTCACCAACCATCATAAGAAATCTTTTCGGACAGTGATGCTGCCCATGTAATATATATCTGCACATATCAAATTGGACAATGGGTTCCTTGAGATCAAAATTGATCAGCACCGAACCTTGTGAGCAACCACACAACGTAACGTGTTATTGTTATTGTGCTTTGCACGTGCTTTGGCATCTCGGACGTGTATGGAATTCCGTGTCAGCAGCTAACAGTGCTCTTAGGACCTAAGCCTCGCACGCTAAGGCGACGGTACAGCCGTTTTCTACGAGATGGCGTCGTGTACGAACTTCAGCAGCGCCAGAAGCGTTCTCGGTGGCCCGAACACGTCCTAGAAGACGTGAACGACTACGTAAAACGCCATCCGACGTACTACCTTGTAGAGCTTCAAGCCCACATTCAAACAACATTCCCATTGCTCCAAAACGTGTCAACATCGACTATTTGTCGTGCACTCAATTTCGATCTCAACCTGAGCCGCAAAGTCCTAACGAAAGCTGCACGCGAATGCGTACAAATAATTCATGCTGACAGGCACGCGCTTCTGCATCCGTACATTGCGCCATTGCTGCTACAGGAATGCAGCATATTCGTGGAATTCTCGTTTGCTTGTCACTGTGGCGAGTTCCAAGCACAAAAGGTTCGTGAGTCTCTGTGCCTCGCAAAACCTCGCATGCTCGGTCAGCCAAGGATCTTCGTCTTGCTCGTCGTTGCCGGGGGCTTGCTATTGTTGGGGGGGGGGGCGCTGTATGTGAAAGGAGCCAGTGGCTCAACATCAACATCACCAGCTACCTTGTAGCGCCACCTTCACAATACCAAGTCAGGCATTGGGTTTTACATGGACGCAAATTCGACAAACTCACGCACCTGTCGTTAACCCACCAAGCGCCTTAACGTGGAAAATCGTCGATAAGAAAAAACCTTGAATTCTTATCGACGATTTTCCATGATAAGCTCGACCAATCAGATTCGTTCATATCAAGGCTCCGATTTACTTTCCCAGCAAATTACTGCCAGCGCACCTAAGATTTACGCCTCCGAACTCACGCATATTTTTAAAATTTTGCACC
>NSDO01000260.1:90324-114423 GCA_002286825.1 Lagenidium giganteum
AGGTTCTTGATGCGCATACGCAGTTGTTCTGGTGTTTTGTGCTTCACCTTTAGTCGTCGCGCAACTTCCTTCCACTGAATGCTTGCCACTCCGTCAGCTTCAAGCGCCCGCACCAA
This sequence comes from Lagenidium giganteum, assembly GCA_002286825.1. Taxonomy (NCBI): domain Eukaryota; phylum Oomycota; class Peronosporomycetes; order Pythiales; family Pythiaceae; genus Lagenidium; species Lagenidium giganteum. Next base: position 90,441 of record NSDO01000260.1, read on the forward strand.
CTGCACCAGTCAACGGTCCTCATCGTCAGAGAAATCCGCCACGTGGTCGTTTGTATGCGTTTGTGTATGCCTCATGCGCGCCGCAGACGCGCGCCATCCGTCGGTGTTCCCAAGCTGTGACACATCCTCCTATGTTTTGTATGGTCGATTGCACATACTATCACCAAGAGGCTTTGGCATGTTTGTGTGACGTGTGGCATTGCCAACCCAGGCTGCCATAACAAACTATGCTGGCTGGAGTATGTGCACTTGACCATACTCCAGCCAACAAGTTCTGTGACCGACTGTGAGCTTGGCTGACCTGGCCGCCGGCTTGTTGTAATCGGACACAAACGCTGGGCAGCCGACATCGACGCTTGAGCCATTCTTCTCCTTGCGTGTGATGGAAGTCTTGAGCGTGGATACACCACAAGCGAGGAAATACACTGGCTTGTTGTCAATCCAACTCCAGGCGTACAGATTTGGGAACGCGAGCGATCTCTGCAATCGTGTCAATCCACGCTGCCCGGCCAGACGCTTGGGAACGGTCTTGAATGGATACTTGAGATCTTTGGGGAACCCGAGGCGGGCTGGCGTGACGGTGCCGATGTTGCAGAACCCCATGGCAAACAATAGAACTGCGAGTGACACGCACGAGTACTCGCGGTCGGCCACAACGACGCGCATTTGAGATCTGTCAATTTTGTGCGGTGGCCAGATCGCCTTCAGGTTGCGGATCACCGCCGCTGGTCCACTGAGCGTGTCGACGTAGCTGGCATCTTGTCGCGCGCCGCAGTACACTTCGATGCGGACGCAATAGTTCGTCTCACCGCAGCACGTCGCAAAAAGCTTGGTGCCATACTTGTGCGGCTTGTTCTTGAAGTAAATGCGCACCGTGTTCTGAGAGCTTCTCGACGGAATCACCATCTCGTCGAACGCGACCCACCGTCCAATTATAAGGCCTTGCTGAAATGTGCGCTGCAATGTCTCGACCACTGGACGAACCTTCCATGCGCGGTCTTTTTTCGCCATCGCATGCTCATTGTCGCTGAAGTGCAGGAATCGGAAGATGTCGCGGAAGCGTTGTCTTGGCATGAATCTTGACCACGTTCCCGCAGGAATAGCTCCTTGTGACGTTGACGCCCAATGTCGCTCGATGCCCATTTTCATAGGGCACAAAGACCGCGCGACCAACAGCCCAAGCATCGTCAAAATCTCATGCGAAAGTACTTCCTCGAACATGGCCAGCTTGCGCTGGGCTTCCKCAAACYTTTCCGCGGCGACAGCTCTTGAAKATGTCCGAAAAATACGTCCTCGAGCTTGGCGCGTTCGTTCTTCTCTTGTCTGACGCTCGTAGCGATTGGTTTCGATGGCAATGCGGCGCCACAATGACTTCGGCATGAAGAAGAAGAAGAGGTTGATTGGTTGCATAGTCTTCGCTGCTGCGGCTGCTGCTTCCGATACAACGGGACCACCTTCAAACGGATTGGCGTCTTCGGCAGCTTTATTCATGTCCTCTCCGTAGTACGCATTGGTGAAACCATCAACAGCCATTTGACGCAGCTCGTCGTTCTTGAGCTCTTCGTGGGTGCCAACGCCTCAGAGATCGCGTCCATTTCGTCGTCGTCACTGTCGTCTGCCTCATCGCTTTCGACGACCAAGACTTCGTCGCAAGCGATGTCTTCGAATTCGTCTTCACCATCGCTGACGTCGGAGTCAAGAAACCCATCGCTTTTCTTCTCTGAGTTTCTTGTTCCCCTCGAGCGTGAGCGCTAGGTTGAGCGGGACGAGGACTCTTCGTTTGCGCTTGATCCTGCTCGCATCGTGCTGGTTTCATCTTCGAGTGCGACGTCGCCGTCGGCCGGCGCAGGACTTGGCACTGGTTCTCCGTCCATCGAAAACCAGTCATCCTCCGGTACCACGTCTTCGCCACTGGTGTTTCCTTTGTCGAGTGCCGGCGCGGGACTGGTGCTTTCATTCAGCTCTTCGGCGGACGCATCAGCGACCGTGTTTTCGTTGTCGTTCGCCGGCGCGAGACTGGTGCTTTCGGTCAGCTCTTCGGCGGACCCATCAGCGACCGGGCATGGTGCCCGTGATGTCGTCACGCGACCTTGTTGCGCCAGGAACTCGTCGATCTTCGACTGGCAGTTCGTGAGATTGGAAGCGGGCTCCCACGTCAGCTCATCATAACCCTCCCACTTCACTTGGTACTTGGTGCAGTGGCGCTTCCTTCCTTGCTTCATTCTCTTCACGCCAACAATACGCTCAACGACATACTCTTCGGTCATGTTTGCTTCGTGGCTTGGATTGACTGGCCGTGTTCCCACAACAATGGCGCCAAGTGCATTGCTAGCACTCCCGTTATTTCTTGACAACTGCTCCAGCCACGAATTAGTGATCACCGACCAAGCAATTCGTAAATAGACTTAGCCAATCAGAGGGCTGATCTCACTTATCATTGAGAATCGTGGTTAGGCTTCAAGCCATCACATACGAATTTGATTGGCCGACCCGCAGCAAGGTTAATTCCGAGGCTCCCATAGTAGCAATTGAAAATGCTTATCGTGGAAAATCGGCGATAAGCTCGGCGCTGGGTGAGTTAATACCTCGCCAAACCAGATCTGGACCTGCCTACTCCTACAATATAATAATCGTTACCAGATCTGATAAAAATATACCGGGCAGGGACAATATCGCAAATATCTCAGCCACCAAGGCGAGAATTGCAAATATTTCGCCAACTTCGGGCAGATCCGACAATAACCCACCCAGATCGGGCCAGATCTGGGCAGATCCCGGTCTGCTGGCTTGGCCCAGTCGTTGCGCACGCAAACGTAAACTGGCTGAGTCCCCACGAACTGCCTGGGTGCACCATGTTCCCCTTGAGCCCAACAAACGCTGCCGCGACACCACAATTTCTCGGGAAATAAATGCACAACTCGCCATATCCACACAGCACATACCTTGCCCTCTCTTGCGGCTGCCTCTTCTCTTCATGTACGCGGCGCGTGTCGTGCAGGACAGACGCATTCCCTATGATTGTCATGATGTGGCCAATGAATCGCCCAACGCAGGGGCAAGGGCTTATATTTTGAGCGTCCCTTCTCCCGGAAACTTTCGTGAATGTTTCTTTCCAACTGTCGTGTATAAATTTCTTCGATTCATGGGTAAATCACAACAAACAACTCTGGGCATTAAATATATATAAAACATGGACTGTAGTACTCTCGTTTGTTATGTCCAAGTGATGTCCAGTAATTGGCCCGAAAGTGATTTGATTCGCTACCTCACATGCCGCCCGTTGCACTCGTGCCGACTCAATCTGTGCGGCTGCACCTACTTCGTTCTGGACATATAGAAACAGATCAACGCGAACGTGCCGACTGTTGCCCTGCCAGCAGCAGTCAACAAGCGCCATCGATGCTGGAGACTGAGCTTGAAATCGTCCGCGTTGAGCTGGACATATCGATCTTGCAGGTCATTGCGTGCCTTCTTCAAGTACACGTCGCTGTCATCGCGCAACGAGAGGTTGTATTTCTTGCTCTTGCTGAACTCGTTGCGCAACCGCTCGAATCGCACATGACACTTTTCACGCAGCACGGCGTATCCCTCGTCCAGGCTGAATTCAAGCTCTTCCTTCCACTCGCATCGCGAGCGCCCAAGTGCCTCACCAACGCGGATTGTCAAGAGCGCGCAGCAGGCGTGCGGCAGGTCGGCCTGCCCTGCATCCATCGTTTTCTCTTCTGCCAGCGATGAGGGAAAACTGAGTCCAAAATACGATAGCGAAGGTCAGTGATGGCCAACCATCTGGTCCGATATATTTAAAGGTGCTGCTCCGATTTCGCAAGCCAAATCCGAGGGCAAAACAACTGCAAAGGAATAATGCATGGTGAATATTGCTGAGTGATGCCAACACAATAATATTTACAAATGTCCCACTGCCGTAATATCAGTATTTTTACCTTCCCATGTGTGGTGATGATGATGCTGGTCCTCAGCTTCCTGCCGATCACCCTCGGTTAGCCCTCACTCTTCAATCTTCCCAATCCTTCTCAGGCTTTCCAACCTTCCTTCTATCAACTCGGTCATATCAACACCACCTTTTGATGCTATCATATCACTTACCTTTTTTCTTCCAATGTTTACAGGTTATGAGCTCAAAGCCTGCCACTGCGCCAGGGACGGTGAACCAGTCAGAATGCTCCTGCAAACACATTCAGGCTAAGACGGTGATGATACACACAAAGATGGCAAACGAAATGCAGAAGTGCATGGCACCTGCAAGATCACAATAATCGAGCGTGGTGATAACTCCCACGACTCTCGCCATGAGCGATTGAACGCAGAAGTGCATGGCACCTGCGATATTAACATGCGATGAGGATAAAATCCCACCGATCAGGCTAACGCGCAAAGACGAAGCAGTAGCGCATCGCACCTGCGACCACAGAAGTGAGCCAAAAGACCCACATATCCGGCCGAAGTGCCTCCGGAGAGCCAACGTACCATGTACAGAGCACGATGCGAGATGATTATCCGTTGATGCAACGTAGACAACCTCTTGCGGTATCGGTCATGTGGCAATACCATGAATGCCGATGTGGCAGTATCATGAACTCAAAACTTGTCTCACATGCAGCATTTGCGCTGCAAAGTGAATCCGCACAGTCGTATTGTTCATCACAATCACACCCTCGGTCCATTGAAACGGAAAGCGAACATGAAACGCCATGATACCATGATTGCCACGTGTGGCAAGTGCCGGATTGATAGGTGAGATCGACGTGACAATAACACGGATCGACGACCATCACCAATATGGAGCTTCCAAACAAGCCAAACTGCTGTCGTCATGCCGGGGAATGAGACCAACACGTCCAACCGAAAAATGAGACGAACATGCGATGTGGTACATCCACTGGCGCTGTCTTGTCAGCTTTTACCCAGACCAGTTTGCGAGCGATTGATGTGATCTCAAAGTGAATATGAAATCTCACTGCGAAACGTGAAAAGCAATTTGATTTTGCAGATCACTGGCTTGAACATGCCAAATTGGAGTTTATGCTGTGTGTTCGGTGCACAACATCCAACATGGATCATTATTTATTCCCCATCTTCTTGCGCTCGTGGTTGACGATACTTTGCACTTTCGTGAGCGGCGGAAGCGATGAAGTTCAACTTGTTCATCATCATTCGATGAATTTGCATGGGCTTTGCTTCCGCACTGGTCATTTCGATGACAAAGGAGCGCAAAGTGGAGTGACACGATTCGCCCGCGGATCGAGGACACATGATGCATGTTCGCTGAGTAGTCTGCCTTGCCAAGGACTTGCCCCTGGAGATGCCATGACACTGCAAGCGTGCGAGCTGCAGCTCAGCCGCATGTACTGCATGTTGTGTGGCAAGATATCCTTCTCATGACACTTGACGCATGCTGTTAATTGGCTCTTGTCCTTCTTGAATGGCCGCATGGCGCTGATCTGAGCATCTGCTTCGGTGGCAGATGAGCCGTCAAACCCATGGCGCCATGGCAGTGACTTTGGCATGATGCCGACGTTTGAATTGATTGTGGGTCTTGTGAGTTTGAGCACTGTCGGGGCCACTAATAGTGACCCAACTGGGTGGCAGTGAGTGGTTTTTGCCAAGCCGGGGTGGTGAACGCTTATTTGGTGTATTGGTACACTAATTCTATGTGTGCGTGCCGTAACGTTGAGTGATAATTGTGAAAGTTGGAAAAAATAGGTGAGTGATAGCATCAAAAGGTGGTGTTGATATGACCGAGTTGATAGAAGGAAGGTTGGGAAGCCTGAGAAGGATTGGGAAGATTGACGAGTGAGGGCTAACCGAGGGTGATCGGCAGGAAGCTGAGGTCCAGCAACAACATAACCACACATCCATGTGAAGGTAAGAATACTGATTAAACGGCAGTGGTAAATATTATTGGTTGACATCATCACGCATTAACACCCTCCCCCGATGAGGGATGTCCGCATTGGTCTTGCAGTGCTTAGATCGATTACGCTGGTGTTTGATGTAGTGGTTCACTCGGGAGTTATTGTATGCGTTGATACCCTTCCTCAATTGAGATTGCTCGTGTTGGATTTCATGTGGGTCGTTGGGGGACTCCGACAAAAGCTACTCGGTCGAGTGTTTCAGTTGATACATTTCTGGTCGTAAATGCTCAACGGGGAAACCATATTTGTTAGTGAAAACCCGCATTCTCCGTATGTAAATGATTTGATATGGTCCTGCGCGTCTTTGAGAAGTTGATTGATAGCAATCGGAGTTAGTGTGCACAGATGTCATTGCATCATCAGATTAATGAATTTCGTTTTCAGAGCGGATATTGTGATTCTTTCATCGTTGCGATTCGGGCATTTGAGCATCCATTGACGCATGCATCAGATGCTCATTGCGGTATGTTTAGTTGCTGATAGCGTCGCTTTCAACCCGTACGGCGAAGAAATACACACGTTTCGGGTCGACAACGCAATAACATACGAGAATCTAGGTCGCAAAATCTTTGAGAAATTCGGAACGCACGCCCAGTTTACCGAAGCGTAGACACTACAACAAAACGGGATTGCAGTGCGCCGCATGCGCACGATTATGGAACGCATTCGTACTCTCCTGATCGATGCCGGCCTGCCCAAAGCATTCTAGGCTGAGTGCCTTCATCATGTGACAACATGACCCCCGGTGTGGTCACGTGGCACTACACACCCAACGAACTGTGGTACGGGACGACACCATCCATGCAGCATCTGAAAGTGTTTGGTTGCACTGCATATACACATATCTCCGAAATGCACCGCGACAAGTTAGACCCTCGTGCACGCCTCTGTGTCTACCTTGGCATCCTTGACCACAAGATGGTCGGGATGTCGCGGGATATCACGGGATCTCGAGCGTGGGGCACCCTTCCACGTAGCACTGGTGTGCTCATGAACAGGGTGATAACTGCCTCGATCATCACATGTCTGATCTGTAGCTGTTGACGATCAGCTGCTGCCTTGTTCTGCTCCCGCGGGGCGTCCTCAGCATGTCCACGCAGCCCTTCGTCCTGCCTTCGTCCTCTCGCTTCAACACGTGTTTGTTGGAAAACTATCGTTCCCCAAACAGCTCGAAGTATTCGAGTGCAATCAAACATCACTTTAAAGGAGGATGGCCACATGAAACAAAACATATCTATTGTCGATGTCTCGACCATAATATGGTAAAAAAAAACCAAGGACGGTGCTCCGTAGAGTCCATGATTCCATAATATGGAAGCATGGACTGTTATAATGGAAGCATGGACTGTACGGAGCACCGTCCTTGTTTTCATTCGTTTTTCATGCCTTTATGTGAGCATATCCGATATAGCGATGAGGTCAAGGCGAACAAAAAAATATTCGGCGAATTTCAAAACATACGCTCGAGACCATTTTTGGTAAGGAAAGCAAGCGCTTTCTAGTCGTGCAATTTACGCTTCTGGATGCCCCACCTATCCTGAATTACAACAAGTGGTCTCAGTGAAATCTATCACCTCGAATGAGATTTAGGTTATGGGGTGGATGTCTGTCTGTTATGTCCACTTTGATATTGAGGTCAGTCGTCCTTGGCAAAAGCTGATCCACTTCCACGGCGTCGCTTCTTCCTGGTAGTGTCAGCAGCTGTCTCGCTGGCGTCTGCTGCTCTCACTTCAACCAGTTCCGTACGCAGTGCCTTCAGCTCCTATCGTTAGCCCAAAAACTCGATTTTGTTTACCCTTCCTTGTGGCGAATCATCATAGTAGTTGTCGATAAGATCCAGCAGATACTTTTTGCGCGCTGCCGTCATCGACAACGGCGACTGGACGAATTGCGCCAAACTACCATCCGACACAACCTTATCATGATCTACCCCAGGTGCCAAGTAGTCCTCCCAGTACGCCTCAGCATCCGACGATGACGATTTCAGCTTAACAGCTACTTTGGAGTCTCTAGCGTTAATCTCAATGCCTCCAACCCTGTACTTGATGCCTGGAACGCCTGATTTGTTGAAGAACTGGCCCAGAATAGCTTTCCAATCGTAGAATTCAATGTTCTGGGTCGAGCAATCGCACACTTGATTCCCTTTGGCGATATGTGTGACTGTGCGAACTAAATCTTGCAGCGACAGGTTATCGTTGCGCGCAAACGTTTGCTTGATACGACCAAACAGTTGGTCTGGGTAGCACTTTGTGTGCCCCTGTACCATGAAGTGCAATTAAATGGACGGGTTCAGACCCATTAGAACTCGCCATATCAAGTAGTAGAATACATACCGATTTTTGTTTGCCCTGAACATGAATCGGCATGCATTTGCAGAGCCACTTGGTGGGTATCCTGAGCACCAAGCCGGTGATGAAGGAGAGAAATCACAATGTTGGAGCCCTTGCCACCACCACGTTCGTCCGCAAGATAGGCGCCTTCTGGCAGAAGKTAATTCATCTGCGAGCGCTTGGTTTCGCACGCAATTCCAAATATGCGTACAGCTAAGCCATCTTTAAAGTAGTAGGTGCCTGGTTGCTTCATGAAGTATGGCAAGTGAATGGATTGAGCGAAATCGAACGTGAAGTGCATCGCTGAGCCTTCACTGGCTGGTCTTGCACTGTTCGTAGTAGAAGGCGCGTTCCGTAGTGCTAATGCGCGATGCTATCTCAAAGCGTCGAGCAGATCAGGACGACGCTGACGATCGACGAACGTACAAAACTCGCAAAAGTCACTCCGCGCTTCCATATCTGGATGTGAGGCGCGTGCTCCTTCCACACCTCCAGAAAGTACTTGTATGTTATCTCGAGCTCCACCGTACCCATCATTGCGTCGCACATATTCCGGTGTATGTCAGCCTTGATTGTGTGAGATGGAAGCAAAACCTTCTGCTTCATTTTGCGCAAAGTGTTGTCCCGTGCATTGGGTGATGGCATTCCATGCAGTTCAGCGTATTTGGTCAAGTATGCGAGGATATGCTGCTTGATGAGACCGGTTTTGCTTACACCACCCAAAAGAAGGGAACACCATGGGACTTCCACGGCGCTATAACCCCTTCATTATGTGGTCGGTGACATTATGGCTCACGCCAATAATGCCTTCGAGCACATTGCGACACACTTAGACTTCCAAATTCGGAGAACGAGGGCTTGCCGAGAACCAGGCTCGAACACGGTTGTTGCATTCAGCCCGCTGTGGATAATGGAACCCAGGTACACACGTCGGAGCTGCTGTGTCATCTTGGGATCCCGCAGTGATGTGATCATTGCGCCTAAAGCCTGCGTTGGAATAGACTCAAAGCATGCTTGTTGTGCCATTTCGCCCACGTCTCCCTCCTCGCGGCAGTGACAAACCAGCCCACCTAGTCGTTGTCGATGAATGCTGGAGGCGACTCAAGCGTCAAAGCTGGAAGCATGTGGTCATCGCTGTCGTCGTAAGATGAGGCGTCAGAGTCACTGTCACTTAGATTTCCAGCGTCGTCATTCACGTATATTATACGTGAGTTTGTAACGTGAACAATACGTAAAAAACATAACCATGACTCGTACGTAGCTTTTGTCCCACCTCTCCCACAAACACAACAACAAACGCTGTGTTTTTATGCTGTTTATTACCTACTTGCTGTGAGCCGTCCCAACAACACGTGTGAGTCGTCCCACAATTTGGCGGGAGCTGAAAGAACAACATGGGCGGCGAGATGGAGCGGCCGCCCAAGAACGCGACGCTGGATGTGGACGCCGCGTTGGCGTCGTACGAGCTGCCGTCGTCGCCATGCCGCAGCCCGACAGGTGCAGAGAACATGTCAGTGTGGGTGGAAATGTCTGGTGGCGAGCAGACCGTGCACATGGCGCTCACAGACACGACCGACATGGCGCCACCGCCGCTGCCGACGTCTCCTACCACGGAACCCGTCGAGTTCCCGCTCGTGCTGTGCGACGACACGGACATGAACGGCGTGCACGCGCCGTGCTCGGCGCTCGTGCCCTTCCAGAAGCTCCAGATGGACACGAATCTGCATCAGACGCTGCTGCCGGCGCGGCCTCGGCCGGTCAAGTTCGCGTCGGCCTTGCACGCCGCCGAAGCAGACACCATCACCAGCGACTTCATGCACGCGCTGCGCCTCGGAGAGTTCCACCAGGAGCCGCAGCTGTCTGTGCGGCTGCGTGGCAGTCGGGTTGAGCTGGCGTCGTCGTCGGACGACGAGCACGTCGACTATTTAGGACCGGCGGAGAATATCAAGAAGCTGTTCAAGCTGCCGTACTCGCAGGCGCGTGTATCGTTGGCGGTGCATCGCGTGGGCAGCACGCTGGTTGTGGATGGCGACCTGGATGACCACGACATTGCCATGGGCTTCGAGGACCTGCCGCAAGAAACGATGAAGCTGCAGCCGCAAACGGACGAAATGACGCAGAACTTGCTGTACGAGAAGTTTATTTACCAAAGCATTCTTAATGGAGGCATGGCGATCGACAATGAGCATGAAGAGCAGGGGGCACCAACGCCACCTGCGCCTGAGCAATTGCCTGTCCAACTGGCGCCGTCGACGAAGGGCTCCAAAAAGACCAAGAAAGCCAAGAAATTGGCGAAAAAGCGGGCGTTGGAGCGAGCTGAAAGCCAGGCGCAATCGCCAGTGTTATTGCCTCGTGCAAAACACCCACGTGGCTCCAGCTTGGACCTTACGGACGTACCTGGCCCTGACCGACCAACCAACGAAAGGAAGCAGCACAAGCCGTCGGCGTTTCACCAAGGCAACAATCCGTCCGATGATTCTGCTCCTCGACCTTTCCGATCAACGCCTTATGACTCTCCCTACTTCCAGCGTATCCTCAAGTGGAAATTTCACGACCTGAAGATGGTAAGACGTATAATCCGCGTGCTTAGCGCAGCACTTGGCGCTAACTCTCTTTATTCACTAGATTTTGGGTAGTGAAATGTTGCTTTTCAGCAACAAGGAGCATCCAGCCGTATCGCTCCGCTTACATGACATGGACAAGGAGCTATCACTATGCACGGTGCTGGATTATTATCTTGACAACGTGATCGCCAACATTCCAGAACTCGCCATTTGTATGCACTCGAAAGGATTTGTGCGTGGCTACAAACTGGTGGAGACGTCCCAGATTCCGCACATATCCGAAAACGGGCGACCATTGTTCGATGTGCACGAAGTGAGCATGAATGCCGGCATGTTGCTCAAATTCCTGCAAGAGAACTGCTCGCGTCCAAACGGCACCTACTGGCTCTACCGCAAGGAAGGCGAAAACTCTTTGCGGCTGTATGATGTCAACGTGCTCTCGCAGGGTAAGCAGCTCAAGTGGAAGTACATGATGGCGATGCTGTGCTATCGCTTTGCGTCCCGCGCGTCTCGGTTGATTCACTCTGTCGAGAGAAACGCACCGCGCTTGCAGAACCAACTACAGCAACGCCAACGGGACCTGCTGCGGACATGTATGTCGTTGTTGGAGGAAATTACACAGGCTGGTGGTGCAGCACATAGCTCTATCTGCTCCAGCGTCACAGAACAACTGGCCGATACGTATCTTCAGGAGTATGGGCGACTACAGATGTCCGAAAATCGCGGAAACGAAGCGGAAAGTGATGATCATGCAGCTACAATTGTGGAATCGCTGATGGAGGCAAAGAAATATCTGCGGGATAGCATTCGCGCATTCGAGCAGTGCGTTCAGCGTGATGAAGACGAAGAAAACTCTTTTGATGATGTCAATGATGAAGAGGTTGATGGAGACGATGAGGGTGAAATGGCAAGTTTCATGGACGAAGAGCTGCGCCGACTCCAAATGAAATACTGCTCTGCCTGCGTACAGCTTGCTCATGCGTTCCTTCACCAGAAAGGCCATTTGCATGACGCGATGTCGACTATTGTGGAAGCGTGCCAGTTTCTTCGACACAGCGACATGCCCGTGAACATTGTGCCTTTGTCCGACCCTCACAATGGTAGTCAGCAAATCGATCAGTTGCTTGGCAAGATTGACTTCGATGGTATCCGTCAGAGCTCGCATCGTTCGGAGAGATCGTGCTCTACGGCAACCGAGCTGTGTGGATGCTTGTTAGAGCTTGTTGGTGATATGGCCAGCAGCTGTCCGAAAGCCCAGTATCAACAGCTCAACGCTCTCTATTCCGTTGTTAGCGGAGAAGATTCGCACGAGTTGGCACGCTTGTTGGAGAAACAACTCAAATGGCTGGACGCTCAAGAACCGACATTGTCGTCAACAGACGTGGATCCCGTGGAAGCACTTCTGCTGTTGTCGTTCAGGTCTTATATTCGCTCATTATCACTGCGCCTGGATTCGGAGCTCTACTTGTACGTCGATGTGATGTTTTTAACTTCTCATGCGAGCACTGACACCTGTTGTTGCATTCTTACAGCGCAATCATGAAAAAGCTTGGCAACGCAAGCAACGAACTGGGCAAGTATTATTTATCTCAAAAGCAATGCTATCAAGAAGCATTTGTCTGGTTTCAGCGCGGGTGCAGGGTGTTCGCGGAAATCGAAGGTGAGTTATTCACAGCTACGGCTCACGTCACCTCACCTCACATTTTGTATTGTGTCTGCTGTTAAATCAGATGCCATTAATGTGGCGTTACTGAATGCCAACATGGCTCACTTGCACAAACTCCTCGCGCAAAACGTCGATGGCGAAGCCAAGGAATCACACTATAGAAGTGCAGTGGAATTATGCGTGAGCGCTGTGCATCAATTAAAAACCAACAAAGCCGAAACGGAACTGCACCAGAAAGTGAAAGGCGAGCTTGCGCTGACCTATCTGGTTTGGGCGGTATACAAGACAAATGTAGTGTTCCGATCTGACGCGAAGACTTCCGACGATGACAAGAAGAAGACAGAAAACGATTCACTTAAGCTCTTCAACAAAGCGCTGGCCCTGTACAGCGAGCTTGGTGACGACAAGCAGGTCGCATCTACACATTACCAAATGGCGTCCTTCTACACGAAGACAATCGCTTCTGTGCTGAAGGCTGAAGGAAGCAAGCGCGATGATGTGGACGCGGCTCGGGCATCTCATTTGCGGGGTCGTATGGAGATTGCACGTCGCCACTACGACAAGGCACTCGACTACTTCGGCAAAATGGAAGTCGGCAAGATTTTCATTCTCATTCACCAAGAATTGGCGGATCTGTACTCGTTCGGCGGCCGCATCGAGGACATCGAACACGCTGTTCTATTCCTTCTCAACACTCTGAATGCGTTCAAGCAAGAACACGGGTCTCAATCAAATTCGGAGGTGGAAGCAATGCAAGCTCTTGCTCAAGATGTCACATTAAAGCTTCAGCAACTCCTACATCAACTCGTGCGTCTGATAGCCATGCAGCCACAACTCGCCAAGAGTAAAAAGATGGAGACGTACAAGAGGATGTACAAGGAAGTGATTTACCAAGGCAAAGATGGCGGCATCGTGGCGGTGCTCACCAGCCTTCGGGCGGCATACCTACTCTAACCCGTAAAAGTGGACGTGGGAATTGTGCGTCTGACTGGAAGCCTGTAAGAGCAGTTGATCGAGATGTATCATGGTAGGTGCTGTGAGCTCGTTAATGATGACTGTCGCAGCCGTTCCACGCGATATTCTCCCAGTGTACTCCGAGAAAAAAAACTGTCCTGAGTCGAGTGCATTGCTGATGCCGTTGAAAGTTCGCAGCACAACAGCACGCGGCCAACTGCATCCATTAGCACAAGCCAACCAAGACAAGCTCAGCGCCGCTGAACAATCCATCCAAGTGGGAAAGGAATGTAAAGACATACCTGAGTGCTAAGTTGGCGGAACCTCCCACTAGGACCTGGCGCTCGAAAGCATCAATCGATGCACGAGCTACGACGTTGCTGTTGGTCTCACACCAGTACAGATTGCTGCACGTATTCATCATTAGAATATAGCTGAAGATTCCTCGAACCATGATGTTTCGTCCACCTATACCTGGAATCGACTGCCAACCCATCGAGCCGGGTGGTCGTTGGCAGTGTCAGGACGCGCTTCGAGGCACCTTGAACAAGCGACTGAGGTGCACTCACGAGCTGTACTTTGAAGATCCGTCCAGTCTTCTCGGCAAAGAAGAGCTTGCTTTGTGTGGCGCTAACGGCCAAGCCGCGAGGTGAGCTCAGGCCAGTGAGCAACACCGTGGCTGCAACGTTCGGGTTGCTCGATGGCAGCAGGCGCTGCATGATCTTGCCTTTGCCTTCCAGTGAGAAGAACAGAACCGCCGAGCCGTTGGCCACTTGCGCACTAGCTGGTAGCAACGCGAGCCCCCGTACGCCCCAGGCGCGCGTCTGCACTACCTCTAGTGCTGTCGACGTGAGGCTACTACGGTAGATGTTCCCGTCCAGTGTGTTGGACCAGTAGAGCCACTGGTCGTTGTCTGCACTGGGCAATATGGCGTTCTCAAACGCGAGTGCCTGTGGCCGCAGTGGTCGCACGACCAGCTCCAAGTACTCGACGATTGGCGATGGGTAGCCATACGCTCGCATCTCGCCATAGTTGCGCGCGAACCCAGTCATGCTGCCGCTCGTTGTGCGAATGACGCAGTTGTCGGTGGTCACCGACGTGGCATCAGTCGTCGGCAGAGCCACGATGCACTCAACCATGGTCGGCGACCATTGCAGCACGCTCACACAGGGGACGTCGAGCACTCGCAGCTCCATTAAGTCGCTGCGTTGAGTACCAAAGTTGACGCCATGCCACGTCACGTGGGCAAGCGAACCTACCAGCGTCGTCGTCGTTGGAGGTGGCAGAGGCGGCTGTGGAACGTCTACGGCCTTGTACTTAATAGAGCGACCGTCGCTCCAGAAGATGCGACCGCTGCTTTGGTGCATCGCTAACCCAACGTACCGCGCGTAGAGCTGCGAGTCCTGGAGCTCGTTGACCGAGTTATCGCGGCTGTCGAGCGCAAAAATTGAGCCATTGCTCTCTCGACGGAAGTAGACGGTCGATGTTAACGCCTGGACCACGGGCGTCAGCTCCGACACCTACAGTCCTGGGGTCACGATACCAGGAAGCACCTACCGACACACGCAACGACCACAGCACAACACAATGGAGCACAGCGACAACCAGCAGGATCACGGATGATCGCGAGGGCGCTGACATCGACGCGTTGCTGTGAAGGATGGATTTCAAGGCGTCGTCGACCCTGAAGGGACGTGGTGGGGCTCAGAAAAGACGTGTATTAGCGATAAGTACGATCTCGTGCGCCCTCACGTGAGGTGTGTCAGGAAGCGCACGGCTGACGTGAATGTCGCGATGGCAAATCCTTCCTCACCAGCCGCATGAGATGGTGGTAGGAAGCTGCCAAGGATGGCCAGCTGCGAGTAGACATGACGGCACATTGCGGGCGACATCACTAGCACGAACGCCAGCAGTGAGCACAGATCATCGGCCGTTCTGAGAAAGCAAGGGATCAGTACAACTACGACAAGGCAACCGCAAGCGAAGATGGGCGAGTGTGCACGTACAGGTTGAGGTTTTCCGGTGGTGGCGTGGGAGTTGATCGTAGCTCGGCGTAGTAGGTTCGAATGGTCTCGTCAATCGTCCGACACAGCTTCGCCAACAGAGCAAGCTTCTCCCACGGTGAGCGGTGGTTGGGGAGGTCGTTCATGATGTAAATGGCTGCTTCGTAGCGACGCAGCGACCGCAAGCGCAACTCGTTGTGATCCAGCAACCCGTTGTTGGCGCCACTGTCGCTCGCGTCACCATCGTCTAAGCGGAATCGAGGGCGAACGCCGAAGTCTGCGAGTCGGCGTTCGCGCAGTGCCAGAGCACGCTGCTCCACGAAGCTGTCTTCAGCGGCAAATGCCACAACGTAGAGACCATGTAACGTCGGTTGCAGGTGCACAAAGAGCGCGTCGAGAACGCAGCCCTGTACAAACTCGTGCCACTCGCCCAGAGCTTTGTACTTGAACACCAGGACCTGTGCGAGGATGGCAGCGACTTGGTTCACGTCAGCCGCCGCCATCGGCAGTACGATCGCAATGTGTTCGACAGCACGGAGATAATTATCGTAGCACGCACAAAAGATGCTGTTGAAGTCGCGCAGCACGTTGCCAATGGAATGGCTGGCCGACCGCCGCAACACGTGGCCGTTCTTGGTGGGCGCTGCGTGCTGGAAAATGGCGTCGAGGTGTGTCCGGATGAGTTCATGTTTCTCCTCCACGTCCTTCGGGTACTTGAGCTGTTCTTCGAAGATCTCGTCGGCGCTCTTGGCCATGTAATCGCGTTCCTCTTGCGTCAGCAGCTCCACCAATGCCGTCCAAATCACGGGACTGCTTGGGCGTTCGCTCTCGGCCAGGCTCTGTGCCTCGATCTGGTCCAGCTTGGCATGCATGCGCTCTGGATCGTTGGCATTGGCGCCACCAGCGCGTGCATCGCGTGATCGCTGCAGCACGCGCAGGGTGATGGCTTGCTTTCTCTGCTCAATCAAGCTGTCGACCACGGCCTTGCGGCGGGCAATGCGCTCGTCTTCTTCCTTGGCGACAC
The DNA here is from genome assembly GCA_002286825.1 of Lagenidium giganteum. NCBI lineage: Eukaryota > Oomycota > Peronosporomycetes > Pythiales > Pythiaceae > Lagenidium > Lagenidium giganteum. The sequence goes on from NSDO01000260.1 coordinate 106,915, forward strand.
TGCTGCTGGCGCTGTCCACGCACACTTCGCCATTCAAGGTCGCATGTAATACGCGCAGTTGCTCTGCGCGCTCCAGCAGCTCATTCACAGCAGTGCTCAACGAGCTTTTGATGAGGTCGAGCATTGACACGACTGGTGCCGGTGCCGACGTCGGTGCAGAGTTCGGTGCCGCGTCCGCAGCACGTGCAGCAGGAGGCGGTGTCGCCACGGGTAGTGCTGGAGGTGCACTCTGCGGTGCATCTGCTACAAACGTAGGAGCGTTCAGGTACGCGCATTCGTTGCGCTCGAGCGTCATCAACTCGTCTTCGAGGTCGCCGAAGTCATCGCTCATGTCCATCTTCTCAACAGACTTTCGCCGATCTGCGTGTTTTATGGATTCCACACCCCATATTTTTGCGATCAAACGTATGTGAATCAAATTAAATGTGTTTTAAATAATGATTCATCTGTTCATGACTCCCCATCTTGACGTGTTGCTTCTTCACGACGTTGCTTTGCCTTCGTGTTCGGCCACCACCTGCCGTGCTAGCGTGGACCAGCTTTCAGCGTGGGAGAAGCGGTATCGTAGCCAGTAGGAGAAACCTCGGAGGATGATGGACGCGCGGAACGCCATGACGAAGTCGTCTGGCAAGCGTTCGAAGCGGTCAATCCTGCAGGGCATAACAAACGTGAGTCAGTCTGTAAGCGCACCAACACATCCGTAGCAGCTACACGTACGTATCGAGGTACTCCATGAAGAGCTGAAAGTTCATGCCTTCGGTCACAGTGCGGTCGTCGCGGTCAAAGAGCACCCGAGCTTGTTTTTCGAGGAAGTACGCGTCCATTTTCTCTGAGCGCATGCCCATGTCTTGAGTCATGACGCGAATGACGTCATCTTTTGTGCCTTCGTGCAAAGCCAATGTCAGCTTCGCCAAATTGAGACGATGCTCCGGTGTCAGGCGCTTCACTTGACCGAAATCAATGAGCCCCAGTCGACCATCTTCGAGCAGCATGAGGTTGCCAGGGTGAGGATCGCCGTTGAACGCGCCATCAACGAAGATCTCATGACCATGGACGTCCATGATGAGCTTGAGCATCTCAGGGATGTTGATCAGGCGATGCTCTGGCTGCTCTTCCTCTTCCCGGGCGTGCACGACGAGCCCGATCGTGCCGTTGTACAGCATGCGCTTGATGCCTCGGAACATTTTCTTCACCGCATAGGTCGCGAGGTAGAACCGCATCGTTTCGGCATCCGGACCAGTCTCGACGTCGAGGCCTAACGCTTCACGAGCCCGATCTTGCTCCTCTTGCTGCCGCCTAAGCTCATCCACAGTTACGCCACGGCTCGCCGCGATTGTCTCGAAGTGTTCCTTGATCCCTTCAATCAGCTTTTTGCCTTTGAGAAGCTCCATCACCAGCACTTCACGCGTGCACAGATCCATGTACGGTTCCGGCACAGCAATTTTTCTCGCAAATGGGCTCTTGGCAAGGTTGCTGCGGATTGTCTCGAGGTTGCGAGCTTCGCCTCGGTAGTCAAACTCTGTAAGGAACTGCCGCTCGATTTCTTCGAAGTATGGTGAATGCGACGGCTGGAACCAGCGTGCAAAGTCCTTCAGCGTGCCAATGTCCCAGCGGAAGCACTGCTCTGAATCCGGGTGCTGGACCTTGATGGCGACTTCGCGCCCGTCCTTGAGCACAGCGCGGTGCACCTGGCCAATGGATGCAGCGCCTAACGGCTTCGGATCAATGTGCTGAAACACCTCGTGAGCTGGTCGGCCGTACGATTGAGAGATGATCGCTTTAACGTCCTCAATAGACATCGCTGGTGCATTATCTTGGAGCGCCACCGCTTGGTCCATGTATTGCTTCGGCAAGAAGTCGGCACGCGTGGACGCCACTTGCGCTAGCTTGACGTAGAAGCCCTTGAGCGTCCGGACCATGTCGAACATTCCATCCGCGTGTCGATCATGCAGCGCTTCGTACATGGCGTCGCCCTCCTCTTCCGACATGCCAGAGTTCTCGACATACAACTGCGTGACGCGGTAGTGCATATAGACGGGCATGGCCTTGCGCCAGAAGTAGAGCGACCGCGCCATTCCTTCGTCCGTGTTTGCCTTGTACGCAACCGCAGCACCGCCGATGGCCGTGGTTGCCAAGACAGCGCGTCCGGCTGTTCTGAAGATGACGCTCGCCATCGCCTTGGGTTTTGTTGGTGGGTTGTGCGCGCTTCTGAGTCGATTGAGTTGTGCCGTGGTCACTGCAATGGCCTGGTCAAGGCACTCGTGGGCCTGATCCTATGGAGCCTGTGGACACCGTCCAATGCCATGTCGTCCTCGGGGCAGTCGATGACAAGGCCGCTCGTTGGGTAAACGACGAAAATGGCTACACCCCCAACCGCTGATTGCACGACGCCAGCTCCGGTAATCAATGATTGAGTTAACAGATATGGAGTGTACAAAAAACCGGTATTCAACTTCGCACCTGGTCAGGAAACTGACCTGACGTCAGTATGCCGAGGTTACCCATCACGGTCGCCAGATGTGACGATCCAACAATCGTGTCAGTCAGGCGATCGTTTTTGAGTGCCAAGTGGACGCGATGCGTTGCCTGCGATCATGGCGCTCATAATGTTGATGAAGCTGGCTGGCTGACTGGCTCAGTGAGACCGTTCGAAAGCTTGCATTGCACGCCATCAGACAAGCGCTGGTGCTATTTGTCTGTCTCGGCGTTTGACGGCTTTGCCACTTCTGATGGTAAGATGGCTGCAAAGCGTTTCCTGTGCGTTGCGGAGTGAGATGGGTTGTCGCCCCGCGATGTCATTCACCAGATGCTGGGTTTCTCGGCTTTGCCACGCGGTACTCAGCACACGGGCTGGTACCGCACGTGTATTTTGCCGGTGCGGATTTCGATTCGACGACTGGATGTTCGAGTCGTGCCAAAAGAGATCTCGCGTCATCCGGAGAAGGGGCCACTCGGCTCGGTTTGATTTGCTTGAACTACTGTATAGCAGATGGCTTGCCACCAAGATGCATCTCGAAACTGTGCAACAGCGAATGCAAACAAACAGCAAGAAGGCCAACGGCTGCGATTCGTGTCGGATTATTCCGACGGCACCACTGACGTTTGCATATGGCGCGCCTCAAACTAACTGATAAACGGCTCCACAATCCATCTTGACGAATTCTGGAGCATCTTCGACTCCACTGGTGTGCGCAACGCTGCAAGCTAAACTCAATCTTGGCAGCGGCGACGTGGTTATCATATTCCTGAACGCTTGCCACGACTGATTTGTGACGAGTTGTGAGGCAGTCGCAGCTTCCTGCTGCAACGACGAAAATACGGGTGGTTGATCATTCTTCTGCCGACGAGTAAGCGCTCTCATCATCATCTTCGTCGTCCGAGTAGCTCTCGTGCGACTGCTCGATGATTATGCGCCGCGGTCGATACTGTGATAAGTCTTCTTGCTGTTGTTGCTGCTGGAGGTAGTGAACTTGGCGCATGCGTTCGTGATACACAGCAGTTGAGATGATTCGCTTGGCTTCACTGTTGTCGACGCTGTTCTCGCTGTACGAAATTTGCGTGAGCACGGGACACACAAGCTTGCCGATCGTGCGACCGAGCATTTCCAAACTGGTAGCAGTCAAATAGTTCATTTCCAGCCCCAAAAAACGCAACTTCCGCAAACGGCCACTTTCCATCGCATAGAGCACGTGATGGAAGCTCGAATCCGTGATCGTGTTCCCTCCAAGACACAGCTCCACCAAGTTTGGCGCGCAGCCGTCAGCCAGTGCAGCGCACAGACTGCGCACACCTTCTTCGCCAATAAAATTTCGTCGGAGATCCAGGCGCGTCAGCTTCGGACATACACGAGATCGCAACATTTGCGCCACCTTGCAGGCGCCATAGTCACCGAAGCTGTTGCCTGGCAAGCACAGTTCCTCCAGGTGTGGGCAGCACCCAAGCATGAGGTTATTCAGCAATACATCAGCTTCACCATCGGCTTCTTCGTTCGTGAACAGGCACGTGAGTCCCAATCGAGTGAGCCGTGGGAAAGCGTTAAACCGCAACTGGTCCGACAATGCAAGAACAATCTGCTCGTGGTCGTCGTGGGTCACGACGAACCGCTGAGGGCAATTGGTTGCACGCATCGACAGCTTTCCGAAGGTCATGCCCGACGACAGCGACACAATCTCGAGCTCTCGCAAGTTGACGCATTCTCCCAGCACCGACGTCTTGCCCGCTGGTGTAGCTAGTGCAATCTGGACAGCGTTGCAGCTGAGCTGCAGGGACGTCACAAACAACGGCGCCAGCAATCGCGCGGCGCGGTTGACGCCTCGACACCGCATAATCTGGGTGCCATCGACGAAGCTCCAAATCATCTTGCTCATATCATCGAATCCACGAAAAAGCAGCAACCCGAGGTCGGACGACCGCCGCACGCGCTTGACCGTTCGCTTCGCAATCTCGCCCACAGGAACCATCATGTCGGATCCGACTCGGGCGTCATTCTCGACGTCGCTCAGTGTTCGCTTGATCCCTGCAGCATCGCCACCAAATCCACCGGGGAACGGCATCGGAACTGTTGCGACTGTCGCATTCATTGGGCTAGCTGCTGCAGCAGCAACAACAGCTGGAGCACAAGGGCGAGCTGCAGTGACGAGCGGCGGAGCCATCGAGCTTCGAAGTGTGGGTCCGGGTGCCGCACATGCTCCTGCTGGATGCGCTGCAGTTGCCGTTGCCGTTGTTGCGGCTGCTGCTTGATCGACGATTTCCTTGCGAATCTTCTTGTTCACGATGCTGGCCGTTAGCGCCTGCACCCGTCGTGCCAAGCTGTCGACGTTGCTGTATTCCATCAAGGACGCCGAGCTGAGAAACATGAGCACTTCGAGCTTGCGGGCCAGCGCCCAGGTCTTGCTGCTGGCAGCGTCCATGCCGACGTTGCTGCCGACGATCATCTGCGCATTGCGCTCCAAGAGTTGCCCGACGCGCCCGAGAATATTACGGCGCTGGACGGCATGTTCGCGCCGCTGCCACGTGAGTGGCTTGGGCAGCGCCACCGCACCAAAGACGGCATTGTTGGGATGAATGCCTGGCGGTGGCAAGAAGCGGCGCGCGTCCGCGGCATCCATGTCCCCAGGCCGAGCGTTGGTGGCGGCGTACTGCGCCACTTGAGCCATTGAGCACCCTGCGCAGTGGCTGACGCCTGCACAGCACAACAGTACGTGCGCGCGTGCGTGCGTTGGATATGTGAGTTTGCGTGCGCTGCGCTGCGCTTGCGTCGGCGCCGCCTGAGAAGGCTTTGCTGAGCTCGAGCTTTGGCGGCGACTGCGGCGTCGCCGTGGCCGTGCTGGTCGTCAAGGCAATGCGGTGACAGAGAGATGCAGCAAGGTCGAGGCCGCACGCGGATAAAACCTCGTCTCAGTCGCAAGGTGTTTCGGGCAGGACGCCGAGGTTTTTTACAGGCGCGGGCTGTATCTCAGCAGACAGAATAGTCTGATTGGTCCGATTTTTTCGAGGGGTCAGGTCTGGAACATCGTCGCTGATGTCGAGGGGACGCTGCTTCTGGACGTTCTCCCAGCACCTTCACACAGCCAAAGTCACAGCCATCAACGGTCCTCTCGCTTCGGGGAGACCGAAGTCACAGCCATCAACGGTCCTCTCGCTTCGGGGAGAGGACCGTTGATGGCTGTGACTTTGGCTGTGTGAAGGTGCTGGGAGAACGCAATGGAAGTAAAAGAGCGAGTGGGGTGCAGCAATGACTTGGGACGCGTTCGTGGCGAGATGCTTCTCTCGGGATGACCTGGGTCAAGGGCACTCACCCTGGCTGTCGCACCAGCTGGTGAACCCGTGGCTGGCACCACTGGCCACGAATGAGGATGCCATCTTGGCTCTTCGTGGATTGTTGTGGCGCAGCAGTGTCATTTGCGCTGACACTGTCCGCGAGCGCTGTGGCTGATGAAATTCGACAGTTATGAGCAGAACATTCACTACCACTGCGCACTGGCTGCTGACTGCCCTTCTGCAGCGCGATCGTGTGTTCACATTCGACGAAAGCTTCCTGCTCCAATGTGAGTCACCTTGGGCGCTGCAGGATGCGTGGGCCGCTTGAAGAGCTGCCACATTAACTTGGAAAACAGACGCAGGAGTTTAACGCATGCACCCATCGCGTGTCTGTGGCGGCATGGACCAAGCAAGTTGTTGCTCGACCGATAAAATCTCATGAGAGATCGATTCGGTTCAGTACAAAACAAAGCATCATGCCCATTTTGGTTACCAGTTCGATTCTGTGCGTGGGAAGAGCGTGGGAAGTGGCACCAATGCGCCATGTCGCCGGCAACTCACACTGCCGGCGACATGGCGCATTGGTGGTGCGACAGAATATCCGAACAGCGATGTCTCAAACGGAGGGCCAACCGGTTGCACATGTACTGTGCATATCGAAACGGTAGGGGGCTAGAGGTGCGCTGGATGTGGCAACTAGCTCGATGTTATGGAGATACATCTGGTACCTCATGAGATTCGTCGTTGCTGTTTGTAATACAGATAACGATTCGCACTCGCGACGCATAAACTCGAGTATTTCGTTCATGTTGTTGATTGAGTTGAATAGGTTACTGTACGCACACAATGCAGTCAAGCAAAAGCGAGGGAGAGCGCCGCTGCGTGCATGGAGCGCTGCCGTGCAACGCTTGCGTGGGCAGTCAGTGCTCCATGGCATCCTGAAAAACCGCAGCAGGGTTGCAGTGCGCGCTGCTTATCTCTTGACCGACTGGTTCTCTGGCTTGGCAAACAAGTCGTCGAACTGGTGCGACTGGTTGATCGGGTTGCGCTTGATGTTGGCCATTCGGAAGCGGAACTGACGCCAGCTGCGGCCCACGTCGTCTTCGTGATGGAGTGTGCTTTCGCGACGCGACTTGTCAATGCACACGTCTGGGTGCAGGAACAACGTGCGCATGGCGACGCAGCTAGCGGCCACGGCAGCGCCCGAGCAAATGAGCACCACTGGGAACGTGCCCCTGTCCGTGAGCCAGAGCTTGAGCAGGCTGATGCCGGAGCGGTTGGCGGCGCGGCTGGCGACCATGGTGGCTATGGTGGGCGATGGAAGAGCTGGGTGGAGCTGCTGGGGACTTCGCTGGCTGGAGCGACGTCGGCGAGTTGGGAAGTGAGCTGTTCCAGGTCATGCACATCAGCCCCACGTTGCCATGGCCGTCGAGACCACCGACACCACCAAGGGGGACCACGGCCATAGACACGAACAAGCGGCGCGACAAGACATGCAGCGATGCCGGATCGGAGGCAGGTGCTGCGCTGCCATGATCATGCAAGGACACGCGCTTCAAGGTGGCTCACACCAGGCCATTGACGCATGACAGTACAGGCATGCTGGCGAGCTGTGGACCAAGCACTGAGATGAGTGAATGCGCTGGGTTGGCGGGGGTGCAGACACGCACGACCTTTCGGAACAGCACAACCCAGCCCYTGCCTGGTGAGTGGGCCAATCAGAACGCAGGAAAAATGCAGGTCGGAGGC
>NSDO01000261.1:32770-48741 GCA_002286825.1 Lagenidium giganteum
ACGGAGTGAGCTAGCTGGGCGTGGGACTCGTCGCCTCGCCGACCTACATACGCGCGCGCTGTCCACTTGTGAAGTGTGTTTGTCTCGGACTCCAACCAGCCCTCGCTCGCCGTCACTCGAGAAGAACACGATGGGCAACTCGCCACCGAAACGCGCGTCGATCTCGCGCGAACTCGACCGGTTCACCCATCCTACAGGGTACGTTGCTGTCTATCATGCGCTTGATGTGTCTTGTTCTTCGCGGGCTGTCTTGCTTCTTTGCTTGGTGGGGAGGAAGAACTGACGAGATGGTCTGTGGACAGGTTGTACCCGTCGTGTCCCTGGGATTTTCGGTCTGTTCGGCGGATGATTCTCGAGAAGAAGATCGCGCCGCGCTTCCCAGGTCGCGACTCGAAAGAGAGCTGCTTCACACAAGAGTGTCCGATTTGCTTTATGTATTACCCGGGGAGTCTCAACACCGCGACGTGTTGCAAGAAGCCCATTTGTTCCGAGTGCTACTTGCAGCTCAAGCCGCCGCGGAAGAGCGTCTGGTGCGTTGCATGCGCTTGATGACACTGTGTGTTATAGTGATGAGTCTCATGGATCGTTGCTGTATCGACGGTGTAGCTGTCCTTTCTGTAATCGCGAAGGCTTCTCTATCAAGTACACGGCGCCAGCGGCGATCAATCTCTCTTCGATCTACACCGAGACTGTACGTGGGATTGTTGTCTGAATCGCATGAAGAGTGCTGAGGGTTAAACATTGTGTGTGCGGCATCAGACATATAACGGAAATTCATCCACCGCAGTCGAGGGATCTTCGTCCGAAGCGAGCTCTACCTCTACGCCGACTCTCCAGCACTTGGCTTCTGTTGAGGATCGCCAGCGGATCCGTGACGATCTGCGTTCGCAGCTGAACTTGACCGATCGCCCATTGTCGACACCCGTTGAGCGTCCATCGCTGAGCATGTACAACCGACCTCCAGGAGCCGCTAACTTCATCATCTCATCGCCAGAAGATGCGGCGCTATTGGCGGAGCCGCGCTTCATTCTCGCGTCCGCTGCGGACGCTGCACGTCTGGAGGAAATGATGCTCATGGAAGCCATTCGGCGGTCGATGCGGGATCTGAACGTGGCCAAGGACGACGACGAAGCTAACACAGAGAACGATGGAGATGAGTACGGCGAGGATGCTGACGAGGATGGCGAAGGCGATACCTTACGGCCATCGCAAGTCGTGGTGGACGAAGCGTCCAGAACTCGAACATCGCGTCAGCCGTCGTCGAATCCTCTCGACGAGCCACCTACGGGGCGCCCATCCGCACCGTCGGACCAACGTGACAGTGCGTCTTACAACCCGTTTTCAGACTGAGCCAGCAGACCAAGTCCCCACGTCTTGAGCGCACAACACAGAGATGCTGGTGGAGTATGTATTGCGTATGTGTATGATGCATTGAGGGAGGCGAACGCAAATGATTAAGTTATTATTTGGCCGCAAGATCCGCCTGGAGCTCTTGGTTCGTCTTGCTTCTTTCTCACAAAGCCTGTGATGCAGAGTGATGCGATTGGACAGGGACGAGTGTACGCCTTTCGTGTTTGGTCACACGCAGGAGTCGCCAAACATGGCGAGACGATCAGCCACAGAGCGCAACGTCCGCGTGTACACGGTGAACCAGGAGTCGCGCTACGTGATCGTACGCAACATCCCGGCGATTGGCGTGCGTGCTGAGCTAGTCGAACGGCTGGGGCTCTATGGGAATGTTTGCGAGCATCGTGTTCTCGACTCGACAGTGTCAGAAGACGGAGCCAATAGTGATTTCACGGAAGCGCTCTGGGTCAAGTACGAGACAGTAAACAATGCGCGGCACGCGAAGATGAAGCTCGTACAGAAGGCGTTCTATGGAAGTATTCTCCATGTCACCTACGCTCCTGAGTACGAGGCCAAGGAAGAAACGGTCACCAAGTTGACAGAGCGACGAGAGCTGCTACTTCGTCGCGCACGTGGATCACCAGAGCGTCGGCCAAACAGTCGACARTTGAGCGGTGCACATAGCGAGCAGACCCATCAGCCGCCACCTCGTGCACCGTCTCCAGAGTCAGACTTTATCGGTCCACGACTACCAGAAAAACGACCAAGTGTTCCTCAAGTCTCGTCTGAAGCGAAACCCGCGAGCGCACCAGCTCAGCAACGCAGTAAACGGCGGCGAATATAATTTATACTGACTCTCTCACACCAGCTTCTTGAACTCGCGTCGCATCGAACGTATGAAGAACGAAAAGTCGGCCGACGAGTTGAGAAACTCGGTCAGGCCTGGCAAAATCGCCACATGCGGATGGCATTCGTCCACTACAAGCACATGCCTTCAGATGAGTACAGACCTGACGGGATGAAGTGCGGTCATTGTGCATCGTACCGACAAAGCTGTCGGACTCGGCGTCCATGCGGATTCGGAACGAGAATTCGCGCTGGGGGTTCTTGGGGTCGACTTGCGTAAAGCGTACAATAATCTTCTCGGCTGCATAGTTTCGTACACCGTGAGCACGACACGGGCAAAGTAGTACGATTCCTCTCAAAGCCACGTACAATTTGACTGCTCAAAGGTCAATCCGAGGCGCTCGTACATCTGCAGACCGCGCTGCAACTCACTCAATTGCTGCGTCAACGACACCTTTTGGTTCTCCGAGTCTTGCAGCAAGAGCCGTAGCTGCTCGTCCTTCTCCTTGTTCTGGTCAAACAGTTCGCGAAGCACAGGCTCCTTCTTGTTTCTTTCCGCCTGCCGAAAGGAAGGAAGGAACACTTGCGTCACTGCCCTGTCGAACCCCTTCCATTGATGCACAGTTACTCACCTGCAAGATCTCGATCTCCACCTGTTGAACATTCACTTTGCTCTCCTGGTCGTGCGTGCCGGCACTCAGCTCGCGGTGCTCTAGCTGGAGCTGCTGGCGCTTGCGCTCGGCCTCGGTCGTCTGGCGCGCGGCTTCCTGCGTCTGGAAGTCAAAGTCGCGCTTGTCGTTCAGCAGCTTGCTTCGCTGCTCCTTGATCCAGGTCTCGATCTCCTGTCGCGTGGCGATGTTGTGCTGCACGAGCGAGTCCGTGGACACGGCATGCTCCTCGAAGTTGGTCGCATCCCCCATCTCTTCCCTGGTTGCGATTCAAATGCCCTCGCGAAACCCGCGCAAATACCAAAGTGATGGTCAAATGTTCGAGATAACGGACGCTGTGACTAGGAAAACCAGCGGCTGAGCGGGCTCAACGGCTCTCCCGAGTGTCCTACACCCAAGTCGCAAAGGAGCCAGCATGTCGCGGAAAAGTCGTTCTCGCGACGAGGTGGTCGTGTGCGCGCAACTGATTCGTGAGCGCTGGGTCATGCGTCCTCAGGTGCGTCATGCCGATCAAAGTCGCCCAGTCTTCCATTTTCACGCCTGCGTTTCCGTTTTTATGGCCAGATCACGCCAAGCCGACGTGGTGATTGGCTCAAAAGCCTTAACCCAGTAGATCCACTTGACCCATTAGTATCTCATCGACCCATCGCGACCTCTTTAATATAATACCCGTTATCTCAAAACACTCACATATTGTATTTGGTTCGGATGTGCAATCGATTGTACCTGTATCAACGCATACAATACATGGTATGATCGTATGGTTGATGAGAGAAGCCGTTATCCCAGCCGCGAGTCCATGGAAAAGTGGCGGATCGCGTCAGGAGAGTCGCAATGGAGATGCTACGTGGGCGTTGGCGCTGGAATTTTCGCTACGGTACACAGAAGACCGTGCTTCCTTCCACGCTTGCGCATCTCTAGATTCTTGCGCATCGCAGCCACGCGACGCTTTGGCTCACACCCCATCCTCTTCACCCGCTTCTTCCGTGCTCCTCTGCATCGCGCCTTGACTGCCTTCTGCATCCTCGCTCGCTCCCCACATCATTTTCAAAACTGCCTTTCACCGCGCACAAGCCTTCCAGACAAGATGAAGTTCTCCACGCCGCTCGTTCTCCTCGTCTCGCTCGCCCTCGCGACCAGCTCGTTCGCACAGCCGACCACCACGGCGCCAGCCCCGACGACTACCGCACCGGCGGGAGGCAGTACCTCGCCATCCCCATCGGGCTCCAGTACCTCGCCAGTTCCATCGGAGTCCAGCACCTCGCCAGCCCCATCGGACGCGAGCACATCGCCCGCTCCAGCGGACGGTGGTAACACGCCTGCGGAAACCACGGCAGCCCCATCGACCGGCACAGAAACTGGTAGCGCGGAGACTGGCAGTGCTGAGACCGGCAGCACGGAAACCGGAAACTCGACGGAAGGCGGCAACGGCACCGACATCGGTGGCTCTGGCGGCGTGCCGACTCCAGAGCCTAGTGGAGCCGTCACGTGGAAGGTGACGATCATGGCGTCGGCTGCCTCGGCCATCGCTTGGTCGCTCGCGTAATTTTCCGACACCAAGCGCTCGCGGGTCGACCGACAACGTGCTTTGGATGCCGTAGATCAAACGTGTAGTACTAATATACGTTCCTTTTGCCCCTTATTTAGTAGTTGGTCTCTTTCCGTTCTCTGCCGCCACTCAGTCGTCTTCGCATGGGTACGGGCGGTGTGTTACTGACTTGCAAGTCGTCCCCGATCGTTCCTTCCTTGAGTTTAAGTTCGACTCGCGTGCTGCCATTTGACGAGGACTGACGCACGAGCGATGGACGTTTCTTCACCGGCGGCACTGGCGTCACAGCCTGACTCAGTCGTGGTCGAAGCGGCGGCAGCGACGTCTTGGGAGGAGACGCGGCGATGGCCATCATCACGTGCAGTCCATCGTGCGCCTCGTCGTCGTGGTCTTCGTCCTCCTGCGTCTTGCTAGGCGCTCGAGGGAGCAGTGGAAGGCGATACGACGCCTCCTCGTCCGTCTTCTCGTGGTGCTCTTCTTGATCGTCCTCTTCTTCGCTGTCTTCGTCGTCTTGGATCGTCTCGACGGCACGCAGCAGTGGTGTTTGGTGCGGCAGACGCTCGTCCAGCTGCGAGATGATACTCGCGCGTGAGTTGTACCCACGGAAGATGGATTGGATCCTCACAGCTGAGCGATTCACTCGTTCCAGATCGCTGCGGAAGCGCTGTCGCCTCTTCTCCTGATGATGCAAGAAGCGACGGATCTTGGATTGGATCATCATCACCGACACCGCCGTGAGATGGGCTTTCCGCTCGCCTCGGAGCTGGTGAGCCAGCAATCGAGCGGCGTACATGCGAAAGACGCTTTGGATGCGCACTGCAGCTGCATGGCGCTGGATGTCGAGAGCCAAGAGTTCTTGCTGCCGTCGTTGTAATAACACAGCGCGTTGCTTCCGTCGCTGCTCGCCGACGCGCCGGTATCTTTCGACAGTATCCCCATCGTCATCAGTGTCGTGAGCATGTTGGTGGATGACCTGGAGCAATTGGATCTGTGCTACAGCTTCCACCGACATACTGTGACGATGACGCAGTCGACGCTTGTAGCGCTTGTACGTGTACCAGATGCGTCGGGCAGCCAAGACTCGTCGTCGTGCTTCGTCGCGGTGCTTCTTCTCAATGCGATACTGCTTCTTCACACGGTATCCTCGGAACAAACTCTGGATCTGCACGATCTGAGCTCGGGACTTGGTCACAAAGCGCGTAAGACCCGCGAGGAGCTGTGTCCGGCTTCGATACACACGGAACTGGCGCTGGATTTTGCGCGCATGGATGTGTTCCAGCCGTCGTTGGTTCACTTTCCGCACGAGTAGGTGGCCTTGGAGCTTGTTCTTGCTCCGGCCACTGACTTGCTGCGCTTCACACTCGGCTGTGACCTCGCGTTCTTCACGTTGCTGGTCCAGCAACCGGCGCAGCCGTCGTCGATTCACGTATAGAGGCTGACGCTCGGCTCGTTGCTCATGGTCTTGCGAATAGCTCGTGTCTCCAGATGTAGGCCCTTCACGAACACGGTTTGTATCCTCTTGGCGATGACGTAGCTTGGTCGCAAGGTCCTGAACGAGTGGCTGCTGCTCTGTGATCAATTGATTCAGGGTGTTCTCAACACCTCCGGCGTGTTTGATCGTCTCAAATGGATTGTAGGCCACTGCATGACGCTCGGCATCAGCTATCCGCCGCAATTGGTCTCGAGCTTCGAGTTCATGCTCGTGTTGAATGCGCTCAAGACAGAGTCGGAGCTTTTCAGCGCCGATGCGCTGGTTTAGATCATCATCCGGTGGCATGTTACCAGCAACCGCTGCCTTCAGAGCCGAATACAAAGCACGTTGTTGCTTCTGCGGTGACCTTCTCGTCTCCATCGTCCGCTGTTCTTCAACACTGTCAGTTCTCTCGGTAAGGAACGTCGTCGAGACAAATGCCTGGTCCGTAATGCCCAGCTCAAATAGGATTTTCCGTGGAAGCAGCAATGGAGTGTACGTCGCATCCAATCCGACGAGCAGCGCCATCGCAGCAGACGGAAAGAGATCACGAAGATCAGAGTCCAACTGGATCATGTAATTGCGGATCTTCCGCTTCGTCCACGCGAAACGATGCAGCGTCTCGTAGTTGGTAAGCGTCGTGCGCCTTGCTTTATACGAGCGCCATTCGGCGATACCCACAACAATCTCGACAGTGGTGAGCTGCAACTCGCATACTAATCGATGAAGCTGCTTGTATCGTTGCTGGGCTTTCCAGGAGACGTTGTCGTAGCGTTCTTGCCATGCTTTGCGCTCTTCTTCTCGCATCGCTGCCTCACGAGCAGCCGCCGCTCTCTCACTCGCGGCTGATCCAGGACGACGCATGGACATGGGGCTCAGGAGAAGGGAAGAGGCTCGTTGACCACCAGGCGATGGAGACGTTCTGCCTGCATCCGACGTTGGGGCTTCTGGCTTGGCCTTGTTCTGACCCATGAGATAGAGTTCGGTCGCGAACGCGTTGACCATCGCTGCGATTTGGTGAACTTGCTCGACCAAATGCTCGCGCATCATGATGTACTTGGTGATCTGGAGCTCGCAGAGCACTTGTGCCGTTGATTTGTCCAAGGAGGACTGCGAATGCGAGCGCTGCAATGATGAAGCGATGGTTTTCGATCTGGAAGCAGGCTTTTCGGTTGTTAAAATACCTTTCTTGGGGGATTGTGTCGCCATGGAAGCATAAGCGATGATATCTTCCAAACGCGGCGATGATAACGAGAGATTGACATCAACATGAAGAGCTGGCTCATCGTTTTCCTGTTGGTTACTTGACACTGAGGACACTTGAGGAGGTGGAAGTTGTCGAAGACTTGTCTTCTTGGGCAGCATACCGCTGCTCACAACAGGAATGGCCGTCGATGACTTGGCATGCCCTCCACTCTGTGCCGAATCTCCCTCCTGTTGCTTCTGCCGGGGCTGTTTCCGCTGATACGCTTCAACAATAGCAATCTGTCGTTGATATCGCGTCTTGGGCGTACCCTCCGAATGCTCTTTGGCTTTGCCGTCTCCGTACTTCCTCGCCAGACCGCGCGCCACAATTTGCCGTCGAATGCGGCGATACACAAGCGACGATGCCCCATCCACCTCCGCAGGCGAGTCAGCTCCCGGCTTTGCATACTCAGACCCCTTCCCATTGAGTGTGGGGCCTGTGTCGTCCAGCGCCAGTGCGAGCACATGCGCTTTCTCCATGTTTATCATTGACCAGTGTAGCCATTTCCATTCCGAGTTGAGGAGCTCCGTCGTCTGATTGGCTGGTCTAAAATAATTCAGCCAATCAAAAGCATGTTCTCGTGTCCATCGTTTCAGCCAATCAAATAGCGGGACTAAACCGGTACCGTACCAGTTCCGCCCTTCAGGTTCTTTCCTGATCTTGATGGTGCATCAACCAACGGCCTGACCATGTCGAGCTACAAGGGCCTGCTCTGGTCGCTCGTGGCCATCGCCGGCACGGCCACGGCCGCCACAGTCGTCTATCGCTATGCTACACGCAGTGTGCGTGACGAGGGCGCTTCTGCGACTGCCAGTGGTGATGCTGGCCGCACCGCAGGCTCCGCCAACGAAGAGCCACGATCGCAAGACTACGAAGATGAGTACACGGACGACGAGTACGAAGGCTACTCAACGGATGATGGAGCAGATACAAGTGAGATGATACAGTCTGCAGAGACGCAGCAGCAGCTGATGTTGGTAACGAGAGAAGGCAACTTGGTACGGTATGGCTCACTGGTTTGATGATTGGATCCTCGCTGACTCAAGTTGTGTTGATCCAGCTACTGTCTGTATTTGGTCTCGTGCTGATGCTGCTCGTGGGCGTCGTCGGCGCAGTTCTCTCGTGGACGAGTGAAGAGCCTGTGACGATCGCGCAGTTTCCAATGTTTGCGCCGCTCATGTGGATCGCGATCGGCATCTTCACGGGTAAGATGTGAACAAGTGCGCAATGACAATATCGCTCCAACTGACGCATTGGTATGTCCTACATGCAGCTTCAAGTGTCGATGTGCTTACGCAAAACGCCGTGGCAGCGCCTGACATCCCGGTTTTGAATGAAAAAACCGTGTTCCCGAGTGACGAGAGCGATTTCGAGCTAATTGATCGATACAACACGTCGTCGCGACAGAGTGACGCATCGTCGTCTCGTCCAGGAACCCCACGGTCTCCGACTCCACGCAGTGCTCCAGCTACTCCAGATGACGAAGAGGAGAAGGCCGTTGTTCCAACTGATATGGACGCCGTGAACAAGCACGCCGAAGAGCTCTTTGAGGCGGAAAAGCACCAGGAGACGTACGACTTCTTGAAGAACAGCCAGACGATTCATCCGAACAACATTGACGTGGTAGGAATGTCTTTGTGCAACTTCGCACTTTCGGCTACGTTGACTACTAACGTCGCATTCCTCAGCTCTGGCGACTTGCTCGCGCGTGCAACTTCCTCGTAGAAACCATTTCGAGTCAGGAAGAGAAGAAAGCCAAGGCGTTCGAAGGCTTGGCGTATGCGCAGCAAGCGTACGTACTGGACACCAACTCGGCCCTTGCCAACAAGTGGATGGGGATCCTCACCAGTACGGTGGGCAACTTCAAAGATCTCAAAGAGAAGATCGCCGGTGCGTACGAGATCCGCAACTTTATCCAGCGAGCCATCGAACTCGACCCGAGCGATCCATTCTGCCACAGCATCCTGGGTCAGTGGTGTCTCGCGTTCGCCAACATGACGTGGATCGAGAAGCGTGCGGCTGCCGCGCTCTTTGGCACGCCACCGACCGCCACCTACGACGACGCCGTGCAGTATTTCCTCTCGGGGGAGCGCGCCAGTCCTGGCTTTTGGAAGAAGAACGCGTTCTTGCTCGCCGAGACGTACCACAAGATGAAGCAGGACAGCAACACGCGTGAGTGGCTCATTAAGGCGCATGACCTGCCCGTGAAGACGACCGAGGACCAAGAGGTCCAGCAGGAGATCACCGCCTTGATGAAGAAGCTACGAATGGCCTAGGATGAATAAAAGCAAACACGCATATAAGTTTGATGGGTGTTGTGATGTAGCCATCTTGTGAGTAGTAGGACGTCCATTACTGCAACCCAGAGCTGCTCTTCTGGGTTGTGGGGGCTTCGGATACGTTCGGTGCGTCAACGTATAACGTATATAGTCGGAACCTGACGTGTGTAGGGGACTTGATTGGGCGAAGGCGCCGTCTATCCACCTGGAACCTCGAATATTACATACACTGATCATTCACACTCCGTCCACAACATATAAATGTGTATAGTAGACGTTTGTGATTACCTGTATGAATGGATATACGTTGCGGGTTGCGAGTCAGTGTTGTTCTCGTGGACCAGCAGGTCAGGACGTGGGAGCTCCTACAAGTCCATTTCCGATCTTGCTTGATGTCGCCGCGTGCAGCAGCGCTCGTGCCGGTCTTGACGCTCGTCGGCACTTCCGTAGCTGCCGCCGTCGTCGCACAAAAGTACGTCCCCCGGTACTTTGCCCACAAGTACCGACGCCAGCGCCAACAAGCCGAGCGCGAGTTGGCACAAGAGGAGCAGGAGGAGGCGCCGCTCAAGAACGAGATGAAGGAAGAACCAGAGCACGAGGAAGTGGTGACGCCACCACGCTCGTCAATGGCGGTGGCGGTGCTCTTGCAGGACGCGGGTCTGCTCTTCTCTGTCTTTGGCGTGTGCATCATGGTCATCACGGTGCTCGTGTCGTTGACGCTCGTGTCGATCAAGGATGAAATCGAGTCGCCTTCCGACCTGCACATGTTCTCGCCGCTCATGTTCGTTTCCATGGCCATCATCGCGGCGGGTATGCTCAGTTCCATGCTCCGCAAGCCATCGCACCACAAGTACAAGACCGAGTCATCAGAGAGCACCATTCAGCAAGCGCCAGCCTTCGTCCAGCGTCGTATCCAGTCCAAGGAGCCGCTTGGAAGCGAACCTGCGAAGAAGCGCGTGTCCAAGTGTCCACTCGGCTTCGGCTAAAGGGTGGTCGTGTCTGTGTAGCTGATCGTGTAGAGTAGAGTTTGATTGTGCTTTAACTCCATTCTGATGTTGGTTCTTTCATCGTCGACGTGTCCGTCGAGCACGACGCTCTTCTCGCTTTTTCTCTTGCAAAGACAGCTGCAACGCCATCATGAGATCACTAGTCCACATCAACGACGTTAGCACTGACGTCAGTCGACTCAAAGTCAAAGCACTAGTCACGTACGGATCGTCTTCGTCGCTTGCGTTCTGGGGCTCTTGTTGCTCTCTAGCATCGATGTGATTGTCTTCGTCTCTCGCTCCTGGCTGCCGGTGACGGATCTCATTCTAATACGAACGAGAGATATCAGAACAAACGCATCCAACGGTCATGGGCATCGACTCGACGGCTTACCTCAAACTGTTCGGCGGACAGCGACCCCATCATGCGTTGGCCGCCCTTGTTGAACACGGAGTACGCACTC
Source organism: Lagenidium giganteum (assembly GCA_002286825.1). Lineage (NCBI taxonomy): Eukaryota > Oomycota > Peronosporomycetes > Pythiales > Pythiaceae > Lagenidium > Lagenidium giganteum. The sequence goes on from NSDO01000261.1 coordinate 43,627, forward strand.
AATCCATCWTGTGGTTTGTCCTTGTCATCTCCTGAGAAGAGATGCACGGCGAGTGCGACGAGTCCCGAGAGTATGACGTAAGTGGCGGCGAACTCGTGAATATTGTGCTGGATCCACATGAGTCCAGCGATCCAGAGCCCACCCACCACTCCGATCCGCGACACGCGTGCCCAATGCGTACGTAGAAAATCAGTTGCTGTTTGGAGACCGTTCTGGATCGACTCTGGTTGCAATGCACGCGCAAGTCCGGACCACATCGCGTCTCGAGTTTCGCGATTCACGCGCAGAAACGGCGGAATAAACGGCACAACCCAGTCCAACGGACCTTGATCGGCAGCTCTTCGTGTTGCAGCAGCACCTAGACGTCTCCCTTGTGCTTCATGAACTCCAGGCGCTGCGTTACCCACAGGAAAAGGCTGCTGGATCCGCTCCCGTTTCATCGAGACGAAGTTGGGACAGAAGGAAGGTGGTAGCCAGTTCCGGTCCATGAGCTACCGCGGGGTCTTTGTGCTGGGTACGCTGGAGCGCCAGGAGGCGCTTGTAGAATCCGACCACAAGCTGCTTCTTTACCTTTTCTCGACGAAGGTCCAGACGATTGATCCGTGCGTTCAGCTCCAGAGTATCCATCTCGGCGTCTTCACGAACGACTTTGATCAGAAGCTCGAAGGGGTCCAACGGCTGAGCTTCCATCAATCGAGTCAGCATGATATGCAGCATCTCCTGGACCTGGTGTGCTTCTGCGTAGGCGCGCATGGCGTCCATCACATCGTCCGGCGTGGGTTCATTGGCCTTGGCGTCTTGCAAGCGAATACCTCGAGGCGGTGGCATGGTTTCCTCCGGCACACCCAACAGTACCGAGTCGAACGTGAAGCGACACCGAGACGTTTCATCCTAATTGGATCGGAAAATTCATGCACCCACCGGGCGTTCATCAACTCGTTGAGCCTGTTTCATCTCTCCACCCACCACGTGTTTCCTTCGCGTCATCGCACGTTCGCAAGTCGCATGCAGAACTATCGAGAGCCACTGGTAGAACATGAGACCATCACCTCTATGCAATCGTCATCTGCGAAGCGCCAGATGGCTACATCCTCACCTGTTCTTTCCTGTGGTCAAGTAGAAGCTTGTTGAAGCTTAACCGATCAGTTTTCGTAGGTAACCGATTAATACAGGCACAGGTGCACGATAAACTCGAATTATGGTTCATTTGAGTAATTATCAATAGGTGATTATCCATTCTCACAGTACCATCTGCCGTTAATGACGCAGTTGCTGCCCAGATCGCCTAGGTTATGGAGCTCCGACACTCTCCAACCTGCGCCGTTGGCCTCGTCGAGGACGTGCTCTGGTGGTCATTTGCGCATCTCCTCAGTGGTCAATCCAAGCCCATCCTTTCGCGTCACCATGAGCACTGGAGGCAACGTCGAAGGCTATTTATTCAAGATCGAGGGCAATGAAGCGCGTATTGTGTACTGCATCCTCGACGAAGGCATCCTGCAGTACTACACGCACATGGGCGGTCCTTTGATCGGCTGCGTGCCTCTCACGGGCTGCAAGGTCGACGTCTTCCTCTTGCCAAACGAACCCGAGCGTATCCAACACCAGTTCCGAGTAGACTCGACTGCCCGAGCAGCCCGCAAGCGCTCGATGGGCCCAGCATCAAACGCACAGCGAGTGGCTTCCACTCAACAGCAGCATAAGACGAGCACCACATTTGCCGCGTCGACCGCAGATGTGATGGATCGCTGGGCTGTGTCTGTACTCAACTGGAACCGATACAGTTGGGACGACCCACAGACACTCTGCAGCTCCAAGGACGAACATGCCACACTCAAGGCACTGCTCCAGCAATCGCCTTCCATGAAGCTTAAGAGGACGCCTAGTATCCCACTTGGCGTGAGTCGTGCCGTCAAGCCGCTGTAGAGCAAACAATAGGTTGTGTGTGTGTGTGGTAGTGGTGTGCACTGTACAATACGATTCACAGTTATGAACTCAACTTTTGACCCACCCGATCGGTTCACATGAGAGACAAGAACTCATGTTCCACTTACTCGTTCTTAGCGTATGGCAGTGCCGTTGTCATACATCATCCAAGCGGGCATATTGCTAATGCGTGTGTTCATTTCGGTGGCGTTTATACATCGACCTTGCACTAATACACTCCGTTTCCTACCCTACGTTCACATTTGCACGGCGGTCGCCTGAGGCAAACCATTGAGCACGTTGGTATCCAAGACGCCCAACGGCGTCGTGCCTGCGTCAACCGCGAGCTCGTCCGAACCACTGCCGCTGTCGCGGTTGCCATCACTTCCTTCGCCTTCTTCGTCACCACCAGCGCCGCCACCACGTGCTGCCTCCTCCGCGGCCATCTCAGCGAGTCGTGCCTTGGTGATGAAGCGACCGTCCTCGCCACGCTTGCGGTTCTTGGCAATGTTGTGACGCACTGGGTACGATGGCTTGTTCGACCAGTTACGGTGCTCACGCTTCTTGAGCCAGCGTGCAATCTTCTCCTTCTTCTCCTCCTTGGAGCAAGGTGGTGGATACGATGGCATAGGCGGAGCCGTCGTCCACTTTCCACCTGCACGAGCCTGGTTCTTGCCGTAGCCATAGCCAGCACCATAGTAGTCGTACCCAGCCGCTTGCATACCTGGAGCCGCTGGCATACCACCGTAGCCGTACTGTGGCATCGAGTACGCCTGCTGCTGGGCATGGTAAGGGTTGTAGCCCATGCTCATGTGTGGCGACGGCATCATACCGTACGGGTTCATACCCATGCGCGAGTCGTACGGAGTAGCAGGAGGGGCAGCGCCATAACCCATCGCAGGGTAACCTGGGGCCATTGGATATCCTGATGCTTGGTGATGTGGGTGAGCCGGCACACCGTAGCCCATTTCTGGGCCCGTTGGCATCATTGGGTGGTGATGAGGCGGCTGGTTCATTGGCGAGCCTTCCATTGGTCGGCGATTCCGCATCGCCATGTTCATCTGAGGCGGGTACATGCCAGGCTGGGCTGGCTGCATGCCCATGTGTGGGTGATGACCGTACATGTTGCCCGCCTGCACCGAAGCCGCCGTGTTGGCCCACGACATCTGACGCTGATCATATGGCTCTGGCTCGGCACCAACGCCATAGTCGTGCGAGACGCCATTCGCCGCATGCGGAGAGGTCGCTGGGTGGGCGTCGCCGTGCGTGTACATGAACGGATTCGCTGGTGGTGTCTGTTGCTGTCCGCCGTATCGACCATAAGACGAGTCTTCTGGTCGCTGCGTTGGCTCCACGTCATGCGTTTGCTGTAAGAAACACATGATCGTCAGTCCATGTGCCGAAACGTATCAGAGCATCCTAACAGTGAGTACGTACAAAGTTCATGGAGATGTCGTTGATGAGACTCTCTGGAAGCCAATCGCCCGTGTTGCCACGCTTGGCCGACGGGTTTTGGAGCTCCTTCATGAGCAGATCCTTGACGGCCTGGAAGTCACCCGTGCTCTGGTATCGATCCAACGCCTCTTGCAACGCTGGCGAGTCGTTGTTGAGCAGCAGATCCTTCAAGTGGCCACGGTCCTCGGCACTGATGAGACCCTTGTCACCAAGCGACTTGATCGCCGCCATCTTGCCACTGATGCTGCGCACGCGCTTGGATCCCTTGCGACTCGAGCCACCCATGGATCCGTCGCCCATCATAATCTGTCCGCCCGGTGGTGCGTTCGTCTGCATGATGTTGCCACGAGGAGGACCCGAGGCCTCTTGCTCTTGGTACTGCGAGTGGTCATTGAGCTTGGTCATGGACACATTCATCGGCGGCAGCAAGGACGCATACGTGGCAGCCGCTTCGTTCGTCACACCGACATCCCCGGCAGACGGACGCACGTACTCTTCGCCATGCAAGCAGATCGCAAATTTGTCGTTGTCACGGATGCCAAAGCGCAACGAGCGCGCATTCAACTAAAGGAGCGTACACAATGCATTAGCCACTGCATGCCACATCATAGAACGCATCCGACGTGTCGTACCTCGGCCACAATGCCCTGCGGATCCGTGGGCAAGAGGAACAACCGCGCCTGACCGATGGCCTGCTCGTCCGGCTCATGGTCCTGCTTGGTGACGGCGCCGATCATCGCCGCGACCACACCGGGCCACGTAAGCGGCGGTGGGGGCAGCATCAGCAGCTCCTCTTCTCCCTCTCGCTGGCTCTGGCCGTCATACAGACGCACGAACACGCGCGCGCTCATGATACGCGCTTCAAAGAATCCCAAGTGATGCCAATGGCGAATGGCTCCTTCTTCCTCGTCATGTTCTCTCCCTGGGGGTCTAAGAGCGACCAGCGCAACGTCGAAACGACTTGCGCAAGTAATCCGTTATCGAAGGTTCTTTTTCGCCGCATGACTGGTCAAGCAGGACAAGTTGATGGAGGTGTGCGGCTGGATGGGATCAAGTGTGAGAGGGAGTGGGAAGTGCCGGCAGCTGATTGGGCGGTCACCGGGTCTTGTGGTTGCCGTACACGAGTTTGTGGAGTCAGCGTCAGTTAGACCAGAAACGAACCCTACCCGCGTGCCAGAATTTCTGGGCTGGGTCAGGAATCCGCCATGTGGATTGGTGCATTTCAGGGTGGAAAGCGGATTAGGGGTCGAGGGGGAGCGTGTGTGGCGGGCGAGTGGACGTGAGAGGAGCGGATCCGCCACGTCGAGCGGACCGAGATCACCATGATGCCAGGGTGCGTGACGACTTGGGCGTGAGTGCCATACGCGCCTGGCGGCTGAACGCGTGCTATGTGCTAGGCATGCGTTTCTGCAACGCGTCCGTCGCTTCAAGCACTATCTCTGGCAGGAGCCGAACCCAGTGGTGCAGGTACGAGCTGTGCGACACAAAATGGCTCTGTGTCTGTCGCTGTTTACTCGTCGAGGATGGGTGGACGACTTAGCGCTCGCCCTTTGTGGCGTGCCCACTCTGGCGTGTGGCTGGCATGCCATCCCGGCGTGCAAATGGATACAAACTGATCACGCGCGGTGTTTACGAGTAGATCTTCTATATGCTGCTTGTGGTCGGCGGCTATGGCGCATTCCTCGCGACGGGACTACCACAACTGCCCACCGCATTCTTGGGCGAAATCCACATGTA